>JANPWX010000602.1:403361-526724 GCA_024734555.1 Trochalopteron elliotii | reverse complement strand
CTCCGGGCGCTCCGTTCGGCCTTCCCGGGCCGTGCGGGGCAGCGGGACCCCCTGCGCTCGTAGCCTGCAGCAGGAAGCGGCGGCAGGTGGCACTGGAGCCCTTCCTGGGGATGCTGCTGATCCGAGCGCTCCGCGGTCACCCGCCGGCCTCGGTGCCACGTCCCGCCCAGGCTCCGAGCTGGGGCGCCGGGAGCGCCTGGCTCTGAGGCACGGGCGTCCTTCTCGTGGGCTGGGCTCTGTTTGTTCACTTCGCGAGCTTGGGAATGTTGGGGTGTAATGACAAGGCCAGAGTTATGCCGCTCAGTTTCTTCGTCCTCAGACCCAGCGCATCGGTCTGCCCCGCGATCAAAGCGTCACCTCTCTGCATCTGGGCAGAGAGCAAAGGTGACAAAAAACTGTGGCATTCTTTTAGTAAAATGTTTGACCGGCACAATATCCATTATAGACGCATAATGGATTTTTCGGACAGTCTCAGATGCTTTTGAAATGCTGTGACTTCTGTTTCTTTTGTTTAGGTTGTACAAACCCATCATACACTGACCCCAAAGAGGAGTGCCAGGAGTTGTTCTAAATGTCAGTAACACATCTTATCTATCCATCTATCTATTCATCCAACCAACCAGTAGGATGCCTCTGCTCACAGGAGAGTTTCAGTGCCAACAGCTGTAGCTTGGGTCTTCTCAGGGTGGTTATTCCTAACAATATCACTGGACTTGGCCAGCTGGACATCAGGCCCGGCCGAGCACCTTCACTGCAGTTTGTGGTCTGGGTTAGGTCACTAGTGAAAAACCCAAGATGATGTCATGGAATGTACTAGGAAACTCTCAAATAATTAAGTCCAGGTATTTTTCAACACCATGTATTTGCCCAGGATGTTCTTCTGCAGGTTGGAATAGTAGATTAAATCCTTCTCACCATTTCCCATATGAGCAGGGGTGGTGTTTAACTAGTGAAGAGTGGTGATTGGGTAATGGGTTGGATACAATTTCAGAAAAATATGAGTACAAAAAGAGCAAAAGCAGGTATTCTGCCTAATGCCCTCAGCTACCATTAAGAAACATGAAAATCTAATTGTACTGAATGGAAACGTACATCTTCATCACTGATTATGACACAGGAGAAAATTACTATATGATTGGCATCATAATGGCCAATGTTGAAATGCGATGACACGCCAATATGATGTACATCTCCATTAGGAATGATAAATCAAAGGTTATTCATTTGTGCTAGATTTATGCCTGGGAAATGCTACCAAGGGAAATCTTGATTTAAATCTCTCAAGTCATAAAAAAAATTAAAAATAAAAAAAAAATCCGGGAGTGCCCTCTTCTGGCAACAGATGACAACTGTAGTCCCTGCTGTACTTTCCCCTGCTGCTTTTTATTTATGAATATAATTTAAAATTTCGATCTTTCATTATCCCTTTTACCACCACCATGGTCTGAGATATTTTCGGTAATATAATTCATAGTCCTTTCTTGTATTTTATCCTCTGTTTCAGAAGTAGACTGGATAACATTTAATCCTGTGAAATCTCCCTTCTCACAACCAGAGGCCTTAATCTTGCTGGTAATCTTATTCCAGGAATACAGCAGAAAACTGCACAGGGGCTGTGCAGTTTATTACTGAGCATGGAGGAAAGGTGTCATATTTTTTCTGAGTTAGATGAGAGACACAACCTCGTAGGTATATTGAACAGGATCCGGATCACACAAGAGTTATTGATGGGACTGAAATTATTTGCTGAGCTGTTGCTTATCCTAGGTATCTACTCTGTAGTTGCCTGTATTTAGCTGCAGAGAAAAGAGTGGAACAAGAGGTGAGAGGGAGGAAACACCTCAACTTCTTGCTTGCTACCATTCCCTGCACTTGTTGCACTTGTGCACAGCATGCCATACTGTCTGTCACTCACGGCTGTGTGGGGGCATTGGCTCCGACCTCTCTTACATACAGATAAAGCCTTTCAGCTGCTTGTACCACCCCACCTCCAATTCCTAAACCTTCTAGGAACTTTTGGGATGCATCTTTCTCACTCTTCATGCAGCTAAATTCTTGCTTAAGTTCACATTATTTAGCAGCTGAGTTGGTGCAACCTCCTTTTCTCTGGCCTTGACACATGCAGGCTTGCCTTTGCCCTAATCATACTGCATGTGGCTGCTCTTGCTTCAAAGATCATTTCCCTGGCCTGTCTCTTTGAACATGTCACTTTTCTCTTGGCAGCACTGTGCTACCTCCCCCCTCCCCTATCTCACAACAACATAAGCTGTCTGTCTTCATTTCCAAGGTCCCCTGGGACCCCACCTATCATCTCTCATTGTCAGGAGGCAGGAATGGGGAACAGAGCAGCTGCAGTAACTGCCCTGCCTGAGCAGACTTCCAGCTCTGCCATGCTTGGTCCTTACATTCCTTTTTGGAAGAGGATGTGGGTGAGTTCGTGTGGCTATTGGTCAGGGGCAAAAAAAGGGGGTGACTATTAAAGGCAGTCAGAAATGAAGACAACTTCCATGTTTAAATGCTGTTAAAACCTTTAAATGATTTGTCACCTTTTTTTTGGAGTTACCATCCTCCTGTATTCATCTCCAAGCAAGCCTGTTCTCATTTTCTCCTCTGTGGTATCTGTCATACTTGGAGAGTACCCTACATAAACACTCTGAGATTTATGTTGGTAGCTCTCTAGAACCTCTACGAAAGCTTTGACAGCCCTTAGACTGCTAGTGAGGTAATACTGCTGTCACTGAGCATTCATTTCCCTTATTCTCCCTCTGTTTATATCCATCTGTGGTCTCTTGTCCTCTGTTTAGTTTGTAACCACTTTGGGACAGGGCCATCATTTTGGTCGATGTTTACACAGTGCTCCAGACAATATTTGTTGTTGGGGTTCCTGTGTGGTTCAATAGAACAGAAAATAAATAAAAACAGTAACAGCCTGTGGCAGGTGCTTTCCTCTTGCATAGACCTCATTGATTTCAGGCTGTGGGCTGAGCAAATTGCATGAATGTGGCTTAGGTCTTGTGGGTAACTGAGAAAAGGGCAGAAACAGAAGAACAGTGCAGTGTGTTGGCCAAAATGCCTCATATCAAATTCCTTTCCCCTACTTTTTTTTTGTAGAGCAATGTAGAGCAGATCCAAGGACAACCATTTAGTTTCATGTTCTTTCTTTCTAGAAAAGGGCAGGGGAGGACAAGGCAAAAATTTACAGGCTTTTGTTTCTGAAAAAGAAAACAGAATGCCTATAAACAGCAAGAGGAAGAAAAAACCTCAGACATTTAAACATTTGAAAATCTTCAGACCTCACCTTTTCCCCTTTTTAGTTGGTAGAAAACTACTTTAAAACTCTAATTCTCAACTATTTTCATAACAAGTAGTAAACTGTGTCTTTGCCTCAGTTTCCTAATTTTTTAATTGAGCATCTCTTGCTTTAACTAACATAGGGGCCATAACCCTATTTTTGTAAGTCTTTTGATGATTGATAGGGAGATGAATTGTTATTATTCTATGATAACTTGAGTTTGGTTTTATTAGAAAAAAGGGTTTAAATATTATTTGATTCTACTGCCTGCTCTGGAGCTCTACCAACTTCCAGAAATGCTCAGGGCTTGCTAGAGAGGGCAAGGGATATGGCTGTATTGCAAAACATTCAAAAATTCTCTATGGCTCTGAACTGCAAAGTTATCCTTAGACAGCTCTCTTTAGGCTGATACAAATCATAAAGTGAGGAATCTTTTGGATCAGATCTGAATCCAAATGGTGCAAAACTGAGTTAAAGTACCTTAGTAATACCAGTGCAACACAGAACCCCAGCCTGTGTGGTTTACAATGCCAGTGAAAAGCTGACAAAAAAACAATTACTTGGGTAATTACTTAGTTCAGTGTTAATTCTGTATCAAAGTATTGGATAAAAAGGACAAGTATCAAATGGGGTATAAAGGAACTGTATGAAACCCCTAGAAGGATGGATTTGTAGTCTGAGCTATGCTTAGGATGCTAGTAGAGCCCAGTGTTTGGCGTCTTTTAATTTGGAAGTTCCCCATACATTTTCAGGGTACTGATTGAGAAAATTAAGATATTCTGTTGTAGACAAAAAGAGCCCCAAAAAAAGACCACAGGAAATGACCATTGATGAACATAAGAGAAGCCAGGCTGTGTAATGGGACATACAGCATGATGCAGTAGACAGCTGTAACACAAGATGCTGGATTGCAGTCATTCTTGTGCTCAGTGGGAATACTTCACACATTGGCACTGATCCCTGCAGAACCAGCAGTCCAGGGAAGGTGTCATACTTAGAAACACAACCCAAATTATTAAAGACCTGAAAGCAGTGCAACTTCTGTCACCTACTCTGAACTAAGGATTAAGAGGATCACTAGGTGTGTGTTGATTGCCAGAGTGTGATCAAAAGTTACATGCCTGAAAGAACACAAATGCATGAGAAAACTGAAAATAGAGAAAAATCATCTTTATATGAGTTCTTAAGTGTAACATTTAGATACAGATTTAGATGAAGAACATTCACATTCCTGTTAGTTACTCTTTTAAATTCTTTTTCTGGTCCCATGCCCATCTTTCCTTTGCTTTAAGCTGATCCTGGTGTCTGCACGCTGGCTCCATTTTTTGTCCTTATTACTGTCACTCACGGACAGACTTCGTTAGGACTTGACAATTAAACAGTAATATGACATTTCTGTTGATGTCATGGGGACACCCTACAGAGGCATTCGATTTGGGAAGCATGAAATGGTTTTTTGTTATGACTTGAATGATTTTTGGAAGCTATTTTTGTGTATTGGTTGTGTTCCTTTTTTTTCCCCAATATCTAGTAAAACTGTTCTAGAAGGAGAAGGAAGTACAATAGGTGAAAAGCAAGGCAGTTAATGAGACTGAACAGGCATAAGAACATAGTAGTTAGATGTTATGCTATGGGCCAAAGTGAAAGCATTTATTTATTGTCTCAATCAAATAGCAACATAAGGTTCTTCTTTTCTGCCTTACATTATTAGTGTTATAACATGGAAGACATTTCCTTTCCCTGTGGAACCCCTCCAAGTTGATTCACTGGTAAAGAAACCCAACCTTTAATACTTTGTGATAAATAAAACATCAGGAATAAAGATATACACATTATGACAGATAGTACCAAAAAGCATGCACAGATCTGTTCAGTAATGTCTCTTTGGAAAATTCCTCTCCTGATGTTTCTAAGCACTTAAGAATTTAGTATCTGAGCACCTCACAATCACTAATGGATTTTAGTCTCCCTTCACTCCAAAGGCAGAAAAGGACATTGCCCTTTTACAGTTTGGGAAGTGAATAGTCAGTGATTTGCTTAAGGTCATATTTATTTCTTCTGGAAGTGGAGCTTGAGTCCGGTTTTCTGTGTCATGGTCCAGGAGCTTGAGCCATCTTTTCACCCATTAAGAGATCTGCATCACAGCATTTGGGAAAGGGCCATGTGATGCATGATGCTCATTGGCCTTTTTTAATATCCCAGGTCCTTCTAGTCCTGTCTAATCATCAGAAAGAGTTTGCTGTTAGATTAGCCTTTGAAAGAAGCTGCTCTCCAGAGTGGTGTACATTTGTCCTGACTTTAGGGGTTGTACATTGCCATACAACAATTTGTGTATTTCTAGCCCACCTCCCAAAGGAAATTGTCATGGCATGGTTTGGGACCAAGGTTTGCAATGTGTTTAAAAAGCACTTTGCTGCATATGGCTTGGTTGGGAAATTCTACACATGCAAAGTGATAAAAAACCAATCAAATGAAAAACTTCCCTCCGGCCAAGATCTAAAAGGGTAGATCGCGCCCAGTCGATTCTCCCCCCACGTTTAAGTTCTCTAACCCCTGCCTAGGGGAGCACTTAAGCACTTCAGCCTTAAATGCTTGAGCAATCACGTTGCCTCGGGGTGGGGGGTTGGGGAGAATATTCATCTGCTTTCTTGGGTCGGGACCTTGACCTAGAGACTGTGGATGTTTGATTCTTTTGAAAACCAGGGCATTTCTTTAGCACTTTACATGAATTTGGGAGTCTAATTTTAAGCAGTTGTATTTTTAAAATCTGGCCCTAAATACACTCCCCATACGAAACTCAGCATCCCTGTTTTTGGGGCAGAATGCTCCCATCAGGGATAATTTCTTTAAACCACTGGCCAGCAAAGAAAGAAGCAAGCCCAACCAACCATCCTAGCAGCACCCTCCCCCTGCAAGCCTTTCCTGTCCCCAAGGTTGGTTTGGGATCTTGGATGCATTTTGAATGGCTGTTGATACAAAGTCGTGCTCTTTTCATTTTCATGTCACTTACTTAAAGAGGAGTCTTGAAGCTGTTGTTTACTACAGCAGTGCTTAGGAGGGAAAAGAATAGCGAGTGTATTTTCAAATGCCCTTAGCAGCTTTCTTTTTATTTTGCTCTCCAAGCCCCTGCTATTCAAGTTCCCTTCTCCTCAGAGCACTAACAGCTAGATTGTTCTGTGCAACCAGCTCCCATTAGCAAAAGGAGTCATGCACATCATTCCCATGAACTGCTTTCACAGCACAGTCTTATATGACGAAATGTGCCTCAAAGACAGAGGATGCTAGATAAATATTAACCACATAGTGTTCTCATTTAAACTTGCATTTGAAATAGCATTTGGATTTTTAAAATGTATGCTTATATTATTTGGTATCAGTCATCTTTGTCTTCTCAGTTTAAGAAATTAGATATGCCAGAGCATAACAAATCTGCATTAGAAGCATGGGGTTTGGTAGTTTATGTTGGAGAAAAGAAAGGGGGTGGGGGCTGACATCCAGATTTGCTGTCATACCTCAATAATCTACAAACCCTAATTTCTTATCAGTGACTCTGTTTCCTTTGTTTACATTAATTGCATTGAAATTTCTGTCAATTATTTAAACTCTGAGTAGTCATAACTCATTTATTGCTTTGTATAGATAATATGAGATCTGACTGTGATTAAATTCATATATGGACAGGCAGAATGATTTCTTTAGATTGTGGAGATTCTCTAGAAATCCTTCTGCCTCCCAGAAAAGGTTCAGTTTGATATGAATTAAAATATGCCTGTGACTAACTGACATTTGAGAAGCATTCCAATTTCATTGGTTGTATCAAAATCAAGCTCAAAAGTATATTCAGAAATGTATATACTCTCATTGCATAGATGCTGACATGCTATATAGTATAAAAGAAACAGAAATATTACTTTGTTGAGTAGTGTGGGAGAAGAGAAAAACGTATTTTTTCTTAATGTCAGACAATTAGTTTCTGATTTATATCTTAAAGCACACCAGTTGTTAAACCTTGCAGTTTCAACTTAGCTAGCACAGCTGTGGATGGCTTTACAGAAAACTCATAAAAATTTAAAACCATTTTCTAAGGCAAGTAGACTTCTTCTTTATTACCAATGACCGAATCCTGTGTCTAGATGTGGATTTTGCATTTTTTTTAAAAATACACCTTCTTTTGCTTCAGTTTGGGGGTTTGATTTTGTTAAATCAGTGGCCCTTTCATTCTTTATGGTTAACAGCAGTGATTGACAGTCACATGGATGTTTTTTCTGTAGCCATCAGTGCCAGTGTCTAGAAAAACAAGGAAATAGTCCCAACTGCATAATAAAAAGTAGAAATTGTGTGTTTTAAATACTTCAATTCACTTTCAAAATGACCATGCAACACTGCTTGAGTGCATGGATGTATCTTAAAACACAGTGACCTTAAAGGTGGAAAGCACACCTAGTAACTGAAATTCTCCGAGCTGTGGTTACCATTCACTCACAATTTTGGACAGTGTGAAAACATAAAAGCTTCTGTGTTCAGGATTGTTGCATATTACCACCATTCATCAAAACATTCTGGTAGTTCTATTCTTCCCCACTTTATATTATTTTCTTTTTTTTTATTACTTGGAGACTGTGAGAATCTGCACAGTAACAAACCAATCGGTTTATGTGTTGCAGTAAGGACAAGAGAAAGATTTTAAGTGCCCTGCTTCCAGGAGGTTTATTTAAATCATAACAAAATAATTAAAAGTTGCTTGACCATACCTTTTTAATTGGCTCCCTGCGAGAAGGGTTAATAGGAATTCTAATACCTGTGTAAAAAAAGACAGATAAAGAAAACACTGTAATGTAAAATAATTCAGATTGTCTCTGTGTAAATGAGGCAATAAATGCCTGCAACATGAAGCTCAGTCTGACTTCACAGCGGGGCTTGGTGCTTAATTGAAAGTCCTAACTAGACCCATTTATCAAAGAAATCACTCAGAGGGAAATTTAATTATCACAATTAATCTATATTTTTTAGAAAGTCCCAGCAAGTCACACTGAAGATTTCTTTGGAAAAAAAAAATTGCAATGTTATTGCCAAAAAAAGTCAAGTGCCAAACCTCTCAGGTAAAAAAAAAAAAAAAAAAAAAAAAAAGTGGGCAGGCACAGGGCATGTTTTGTGAGGAGCAACTTGTATTGCTGCTTAGACACATCTCAGAGTAATGAGCACTGTCACAGCAGGAGCTCAAATGGAAATAGTTCTTCTTAAGTCACAAAACTGCTCCCTTTGCAAACTGGAGAGAACGTCTGGCTTCTTGAGAGAGCTGCCCCACAACGTGCCCGTGGACTTGGGGTCCTTGGCACAGTTTTGCTTGGCTCTGCAGGACCCCCAGCACCCCTCAGCTGCCCCCGTGAGTCCCTGCTCAGTTTGTCCTGGTGCACACACAGAAAGGCCAGAGACACAGCATGGCCTCTCCTCGGGAACTAACATATGAAGCTTCTGTAGAGTGAGGAACCAGTGGCACTTTTTGTTTTGACCACTTCTGTTGAGTGGAGATCTCTCTAATAGAGTTGCCCATGCTTTCACCTATGTTGAGTGTCCTCCAGTGAGCAAAGTGTCATCCTGAAACCAGGGTATTTCCCTGAGTAACTGGTAATCCAACTCCCAGCTGGCTTTGACTTAGAAGCTTCACAATTTGGGAAGAAAGGTGACTCTGAGCTCCGTTCTTGCACAGCTACACCAAAATTTAGTGTTTTCCAAGAGGTTTTCCACTGGTGACTTTTCAAAGACCAGGTAACATTTGAAAGTTTAGTTCAATTTTCTCTCTTATTTTGAAAAGCAGCTCCTTGTTTTATGCAGAACCCTACCTCCATTTCCAAGCCTCCAGTGTAAGCCTGGTATGCTGCAGGAGGTTACTTCTGAAGCAGACAAGTAGAATGACATTTATGTGCATCATGTGGCACTTGACATGCCTGAATGAAGATGAAAAGAAAGCCACAAGAAAGTATGGAGGTCTCTGTCATGATAAGATTCCCCTTCAGTCAATCAGTGATCTGATGGTTGGTGTTTTTTTAGGATTTCTGGACAGTAGTGTGCAGCACCTGATAGGTGAGGGTCTGCTTCTTCACTTTGAGACAGCAGAGCTCCAACTTCTGCATTGGAGGCAGGATGCAAGGAAGTGGTGTACTCACACTGGCTTCAATGAAGGGCAGCAGTGGCACTTCAAAGCAGAGGGAAAATGAGGACAGAGATTTTCTCTCACTTTGTGTGGCTTGCACAGCCCACACCTACTCATGTTTCCCCAGGCTTAAAGGGGGCCCATAACTCACCCTAAGGTAGCATAATCTTCCATTTTTCATAGTCAGAACATTAGAAAGTATGACCCATGTTATTAATGCACCCATGCTCGTGCATCACCTTCCTCCTTTGTCTTCTGTGGGAAAAGTTTCAGCTTGGTCTCTTGATGTCACGGAGTTGTTCACTGCCCTGTTTTTCCTGTATTTCCTATAACGTTAGTATAACGTTATTCAGGTTATACTAATCACCAAAGGGGAAGGAAACAACTCCACAGCAGATTGAATTGACGTTTAATTGGACATCCTGTGAAATAAACATTGTGACTTGGATGAGATTAAAATGTGAGTCACAAGTCTGGTGAGTTTATACTGTCAGGGAATGCAGTGAAGGAATGAGGCGAGAGCAGCAAAGAGAGAGCAGCTAGAAGCAATGCTCAGAAGAGCAGCAGCTGCTGGACTTGCATACTTGTTTTCACTAGGCTTGGACTAAAGGTACAGTGGGCAAAACTGAAGAAAACAACTGTCAGTTCTTTATTTAAGAATTGCTACATTTTCAATCAGATTTTCTTTTTTTTTAAATTTTTTTTCCTGCACTGAACCCATCTGGTGAATGCCCTCTGGCAGTAAACCACTGTCCAGCTCAGCTAAATTCTTGGATATTAAAAATGAATACTTAGAAGTGCTTCTGGAGAAGAAACCTTCAACAGGTTTGGCATCTTCCATGTATTTCATGTTTGATACTTTGCAATACTTCCGGTGAGTAGATTTGCTGGAAGAAGAAATTTGCAGACACAGAAATGAAAGCTATATTGTAGCATATTTGTTAAAATATGAATTTCAGATAACAGAATCACTGAATGCGTCCGGCTGGAAAGGACCACAGTGGCTCATCTACTCCAACCTCCCTGTTCAAGCAGGGTCATCCTAGAGCAAACATCACAGGAATTGCATCTAGACAGTTCCTGAATATCTCCAGTGAGGGAGACCCCACAATCTCTGGGCAATCTGTTCCAGTGCTCAATCACCCGCACAGTAAAAAAGTTCCTCCTCATGTTCAGGTGGAACTTCCTGTGCATTGGTTTCTGCCCATTGCCTTTGGTCCTATTGCTTGGCATCACTGAGCAGAGCCTGGCTCCATGCCCCTGACACCCTCCCTCCACATGCTCACAAACACTGAGGTCCCTCCTCTGTTGTCTCCTCTCGAGGCTGAACAGGCCCAGCTCCCCCAGCCTTTCCTTGTAAGAGATGCTCCAGTCCCCTCATTGCCTTTGTGGCCTCTGCTGGACCCACTCCAGGAGCTCCATGTCCCTCTTGTGCTGAGGAGCCCAGAGCTGGACACAGAACTGCAGATGTGCCTCACCAGGGCTGAGCAGAGGGGCAGGATCACCTCCCTGGACCATCTGGCAATGCTTTTCTAATGCACTCCAGGATGCCAGTGGCCTTCTTGGCCACAAGGGCACTGCTGGCTCATGGAAGGTTTGTTCTCCACCAGGACACCCAGGTCTTTCTCTGCAGAGCTGCTTTCCAACAGATCAACCCCCAGCCTGTTCTGGTGCCTGGGGTTATTCCTTCCCAGGTGCAGGACCCTGCATTTGCCTTTGTTGAATTTCAGATGCTTCTTCTCTGTCCATCTCTCCAAGCTGTCAAGGTCCTTCTGAAGGGCTGCACAACCCTCTGAAATGTATAATCGTAGCCTTTCACATGAGCCTCACTTGATTTACCTGTGTAGACCTGATGCTACACATAGGCACTGATCTCCTCATTCAGACTCTTAACAAACATCATGTCAAGCTCCTACTTAGAATCATGGAATGGTTTGTGTTGGAAGGTCATCTTTAGAGATCATCTAGTCCAACTCTCTTGCAATGAGTAGGGACATGTTCTTCTAGATCAGTGCTTAAGTGTTTCCTGGAAAGGGGCATCCACCACCTCTCTGGGCAACCTGTTCCAGTGTTTTAACCCTCATTGTAAAATCCTCATTGTAAAACACTTCTTCCTTATAGCTAGTGTAAATCTACCATCTTTTAGTTTAAAACCATTACCCCTTATCCTATCACAACAGATCTTGGTAAGGAGTTTATTTCCAGCCTTTTATAGGGCTGCTTTAAGTACTCAAGGGCCACAACAAGGTCTCCACAGAGCCTTCTCTTCTCCAGGCTGAACAACCCCAAATCTCAGCCTTTCCTCATATGAGAGGTGCTCCAGCATTCTGATAATTTTTGTGTCCCTCTGCTGAGCTCACTCCAACAGGTCCATTCTTTACTCCAGAGCTGGACACAGCCCTCCAGGTGGAGTCTCACCAGAGCAGAGCAGAACAGAGAGGCAGAATCCCCTCCCTGGCCCTGCTGCCCACACTGCTTTGGACGCAGCCCAGGCCACATTTGGCTTTCTGGGCTGTGAGTGCACATTGCTGGGTTATGTCTAGCTTTTCGTCCAACAGCACCAAGTCCTTCTCAGCAGGGCTGCTCTCAATATGTCCATCCCTCAGTCTGTGTTGGTACCAGGAGTTGCCCTGATCCAAGTGCAGCACCTTGCACTTGGTCTTGCTAAATCACGTGAGATTCCCAGGTGTCCACTTCTCAAACTTGTCGAGATCCATGTGGATGACATCCTTCAGGTGTGTCAACCACAGGACTCAGTGTGGTGTCATCTGCAAATTTGCTGAGGGTACACTCAAACCCCCCTGTCAATGTTGCTGATGAAGCTATTGAACAATAGTGGTCCCAGTATGGACCCTTGGAGGACACCACTTTTCACCAATATGCACTGGAACACTGAACTATTGACTACTTCTTCAGAAGCTACAAGTTCAGCTCCTCTCTCCTGGGCTGTTTTCTTCTTTGCCTCCTTCCTGAGGTGAGGGAGAGGCTGGCTGTGGTGGAAGATTTGGTGATGTAGGCAGCTGTCTGGCAGAAATTGGCCAGACATCAGGTCAGCTGTTCGGCATTGCACCTGTGGAGTGGCTGATGGCAGCCTTTGCTGGCTGCTGTCTCTCAGCAGTGGCTGTATAGCAGCCACCTGGGTGTGAAAAGCTCCCAGCATTTGACAGTTCCCAGAGCTCTCTGATCCTTTGGACATTCATTGTAGCTTGGAAATTGCAAAGGTTGTTGGTTTGCTACTTGCCACCAGGTGGCCTAGCCATTCCACCGTTCATGGGGAACGAGACTCCATTAGAGAACAGCAGCTGGAACTTTTTAAGCTTTACATATTTTTCTTCCCAAGCCTCCACCTCCCCTCCTTCCTCCTCATTCAGTTGATTAAAAGCGATCAGAGCTGCTCTGATTTATCAACTCAATCCTTTACTCTAAGCAATTGAGAAAGCTGGTGCTTCCAGCCGTCCAGCCCCAGCTTTAGTGATCAAGCTCAGCCGTCTCAGTTTACTTCTTAGTCCAAATGAACTCTTGCCATAACAACAACTCGTGCAGGTACCTTGGACTTTTCCTCATGTGGCAGTAAGTGGAGATTGATTCCTTTGTTTGTTGCCTCGGGTATGACTCTGGGAGCTGGTTTTGTGACCACCCAGAAGTTCTGTGCTGGCCACATAAGCTGGATTTATTTTTTTATAAGCTGCCTTGTGTCCCTGGAGCATTGCAGTTTGGATTCAGTGGGCCAGAGGATCTGACTCAGCAAATCGATTTTGATTTTTAAGCCCATAGACAGCAGTCCCCCTACTCAGTAGTTTTGGGATAGCCATGTGGGAACTGGCTGAGCTAAGAGCTCCTTGGGTTTCAAGGGAAGCTGGCATTACAGCTCATGCATAAAAAGTTGGGACTGACTTCCTGTCTTGGACTAAAAGGACCCAGACCTACTGATCCGAAAATGGGAAGGAAGATACTCTTGGATGTTTATGTCAGGTGTTTACTGATGAGAAGGGTGGGGAAGGCTCTAGCTTCAGAGCTTTCTGAAGCTAGAAGTACAAACTAAGGAAAAACAGATTTACACCAATGGTATTACATTGACCTGCAGGTATTGGGAAGCCACTGAATGACTTCTTGGAAGAAGGAAACACAGTTTCAAGAGAAGATTTTTTCTCATGTACTGCAACACTGATAGCTTAAGAAAATGGTATTTTCTACCATTTGCATAATGCCTGAAATTTTTCAGAAGATACTTTCAAAACAAATCCCAGTAACTAAAGTAATGAACTATGATTATTTGGTTTAAACGCCCATAATTCATTTATTTACCCATCTTTGTAATTATGCATTTCAGCTTTGATGTGAGCAAGGGCAAGGTGCAATGATGACAGGCAGGACCATCACATCAGAGCCCAGTGATAGAAGCATCTTCTGAAGATCAGTTCAACTCAGCTCTGAACTGGTGCCTGACAGTCCCAAATCAAAGGTATGCAGTTTCTGAATGCCCCCTGTCATAACACAATTGCAACACAAGTCACAACTGCATTGGACAGGGTTTCCTAAATGATGTGGTGATTGAACTTTTAAAAGTATCAGTCATTTGGAGAAAATATCAGGAGTCCTTACATTTGGTAAATGAATTAGTTATAAATAATAAATACCTGGAAATTGGTAGATACTTTCAGTTCCATCACAAAAATGTCATGAAGTAGAACTGGATATTTCAGCTGCTTTAACCTAGCCTTGGGCACAGGAGAGTCCAATTCTGATCATTTTCAGGATAAGCAATCAAGTTCAGGGTAAGGAGACTTTAGCCAAGGTGTTACTCTGGATTTACACCTCTGCAGATAGAATCAGATGCTATCTCCCAGTCTATGCATCCTCTGAGAATAGAATTAATTTTGAATTCTTGTATCATCTGCTTGCTTGTGCACTTATTTGCTAACTGTCTGACTGAGTGAGATATTCTGGGTCAGTATGATTTAGGCATCCTTTATTACACACTTTCCAATTCAGTACATTTTTTAATCAAGACTAAATTGAAGTCAGGTTCCAGGTACGTATAAATATAATATATATTTAGTGAATACATTGCAAATCCCCTAGTCTAATTTTGAATGTAACTATAATAGAATAAGAAATATGAAGGTTCCTTTATTTTATAGAGGAGTGCTAAAATATTGCCGTGTCTTAAAGGCAAGTTAAAACCTATTTTCATATTTTTAAAATCACATTAGCTAAAAGCTTGTTAAGGAATAAATAGTCCAGAGGATAATTGAGACTTAGCTGGCTTAGGCATTAATGAATCAAAATCAGATGCCAGATCATTAATTAATTCTACAAATTATAATGTTGCCATTACTGGCAAATACTATGAGAACTAATACCAAGGAGAAAATTAAACTGCATAGTTTCCCTTCTTATTACATAGCTTTTGGCAAAAATAAAACTGCAGTAGGGTGTTTTTTTTTGTTATTACATATATTGTCTGTTTTTAGAAAACTTTTGAATGATTGTTAATTTTTAAAAGCATTTCAATTTCTTTAGCAGGCTATTTATGGAATCTGCCTATCATAGATTGTAAGGATATTTCCATCAGTGCTGTAACTCACAGAAACTAAAATGTAGCAGAAGTGATAGAAAAGTCAGTTCAACACTTCTGAAGCCTCACAAAACTTCGTGCCCCTTCAAATCAGCCTCTTTGGTAAAATACTTAATAATAGATGGGTCTCGCAATGTGGCCTGAAGTGCCACTGTCTCAGGCCCTGTCAGACCAATGCAGAAAAAGAATTAGATGAGAAGTGAGAGAGGCAAAAGAGAAGGTCAGCTGGACATTTCTAGACACCACTCCTCATCCCATGAGAAGAGGAAACTTCAATATATTTAAAGGTAGTGGACTTAAACCACTCTTCTGCAGAGTGCAGAACCAAGCTTGGGAATGGGCAGTGGTGGAATACCACTGAACCTTATGAAGAATAAAACACTGAACAGTGATGAAGTGATATAATGTGAGATAATATAATGACATAATAGAACATCAGCCTAGTCAGAATAAAACTTTAGTGCCAAAATGACAGAGCACCATTATCTGAAAACTCACAGTATTGGAACTCTTTGTCTGGTCTGGTGTATCTTCTCCTCTTTTCCCACCATGTGACAGACACCCAGATTATCTCAGATCTAGAACATGAAGATGGTCTAAAACATACTCAAAATGCTTTAATTAATCCTGGAGACCAATCAAAAGCAAATGTACCACAGTACTAGTGAAATAGTTTGCTCACTTAAGCATCACTAAGTGGGTAGGTGCACTCTGAGATTAAATTGTCCTGAAGGATCCAGCATAGGCTGTCAAGTCTGATGCCCATAAGAGCAATCTGTGCCTGTAAGAAAAAGCTGTAGAAGAATGTCCCATTTTTTTCTCCATATCAATTGCTGTTTTCATTCAATTTTCTTCCTCTTTTTAATTGAAAAGAAGAAGTCTGGGTGGATTGTTTTTAGGTAAAACAGTAAGATAACCTGAAATAAAAATATTCTTGCAGTTTCCCAAAATGAATCACAGTGCAGTTTCCAGAAGGAATGTGAGACTCATGAATCTTGTTACCAATAGCTACATTTCAGCTGCAGAATAATAAGCCTGCACCTTTTTTCAGTCCTCAGTGTCTGCCCACCATTAATGACAGCCAAATCTTTGCCAAATCAAATCTATCATCTAGATCAGAGGGTGCTAGCACCGTACTGACTGTCTTTTCTGATAGTTTCATGTCTATGTTGAATAGATGAATTCTTGGTAATTTTTTATCCTTTGGGTCCTTTGAACTACCTAAAGATGTTAACCTTTGCCATACAATAAAAATTAAACTGTCAATAGGCAACACTTTGGATAATATTGTATTCTAATATTGCTACATTATCTGTCCTTCTACTGAATTCATGGCCCTTTTCCATGTTTGGAGACAACAGATAGTAGTAAAGCTGATTTATTGCAACTTTTGGCCTTCTGGCAAAATTACAGTATCTAATAATAGACTAGTAATTACAGTTTTCCCCCCAAAGTTGCTGTCTTGAACACAAGTCCAGAAGAAATTGAGAGCAGCCAACAATGGATGCCTATTGTGCATGAGAACAGGACAAGCATGTAGAGATGCCCCCTCCAAGGACTTTTCCAGATTGCAGCTACTTGCATCTCACCAACTTCTTCAGGCATTTAATAGTATTTGAAGAATTTTTCTTGTGTGAATTTGTCCAGTCTTTCTTTTTGTTAAGATAGACAGCCAATATGGGTCACTTTTCTAGTTTTAGTTTCTCCAGCTACACTGCTAGATTGGTGGAAAGATGATGGGCTTTTTTTGTAATGAGTAACAACTCAGAGGTGGAAAGGACTCCTTTTACATGGTTGGTTGGCCAAGTTCATGGTGAAATAGCTGCTATAATTCTGCTGGGATTTCATATTATCATTAATGATTTGCTAGGGCACTTGAAGCCTGCAATGCTATCCCTTAAAAGGATTTAAAATCTAAACACATTAAAAAAGCTCTGCATTTGTGCTGCGTGGCTTATGTTCCTATTTTCTGACACTACAGCCCTAATTCTTTTGACACTCTGAAATCTGTCACTGTTGGAAATTATTAATGCCACCATCAACAAGGAAAACTACAAACCCAGGAACTTTTACAACTGTGTTGTGAAAGCACAGTATTCAGCTGCTGTAGAAACATCTTTGGCATGAAACTGTCTTGTTCTTCAGCTTGTTTTCATATTTTTCCACTCACAGAGGTTAATTAATTACAGTAATTAATAGTTAGACCAAATTTATGCAGGCTAACAGAAACTTTGTTCCAGATGGATGCTGCCATGTAACAAGGGGCAGTTGGTAATGACTTTTTTCTTTAGCAAAGGGCATCCAGTGGAAGATCACAGTTATGGCAGTTTGGGGCAAAGGAAACAAAACTGCCATTCATCCATCCAGTGAGATATCTTGTGACAAACTCTAACTGGTAAGTGACAACAAAATAGATACTTTTTTTTTAATCCATTTGTTGCATCTTACAAGCTTTCAGCCAATTTATTGAGATAATTGTATAGAATTGATTTTTGTATATACTTTTATCAGATAGGCAAGCACTCACTGATACACAGTGGTCCTATCACAGAGTGCCGTATAATCAACAGCCACCCCAAGATTGGATGGCCTGGAAAAAGCATTAGATGGGGCACAATTCTTCTAAAAAAAATAGTCATGCCACTATAATGTCCCAAACAGAATCACTAATTCCCCTATGCATGTCCCTTTTTTCATCTTGGATTGTGTCACCTTGCATGCTTTCATCACTGAATGAAAGCAACCATATGCTAGTTGAATTAAGTTCCAATAATTAAGATAATTGTAGTGATGTAAAAGGGAAAACTTTCTATGCGGCCACATTGTCACCAGGCCCTGAGGCTGTATCTCATGTCTTTGATGGAGAGGCTGTGGTCTGTAATGCTGGTGAATTTGCCACAGCGTGGTACTTTAGATGCTTCTGGTTTCAAACCCAGTGTCCCCAGTCCACTTCCTGGTGTCATTTTGGAATTACAAGTTCATTGGCACACACCTTCAATAAGGTATGGGCTCTTCCTTCTATACTGTTATTTACCCCAAGTGATGTCAAAGAAAAAGAAGGAGAAAGGCACCACAATATACTCAATGAGCATTTTAGATTAACAGTTTGGGGATAATACAAATTGTAGTAGATGCAAGGAGGTTTGTTGGGTCCTTTTTCTTGTTTGTTTGGTTGTTTGCTTATGAGGCTGTCCTAGAAGATGGGACACAATGAGGAAAATTCTGCCCTTAGGAAAGTTAATGGGAAACAATTCTGCAGTTGCATCAGGGATAGGATTTTTCTGATTGTGTATTATTCTATTTCCATCCTTCCCCCTCTCCCTCCTCTCCAGCACACACATGGTAGACAAAGAACAGCACTTCTCCTATTTCAGCTGTCATTTCAAAGGAAGAAGACTGACTTAATTCCCTATCACCAGGTCACTTAATTGCTTGGCGGTCATAAAGGATAACAATTTTTATTGTTCAATTTAATTAGACAGCTTCTGGAATAAAATAATTTGAATTTTCTCATAACACAATCTTTCTCTTGGAAAAAAGATAAAAGCTTATTTCAATGGGAAATCATGGCTTGAGTCACATCTGGAAAAACCCTAGCACCTCAAGTCACTGAAATAAAACTTCTTTGTGTAGACAAATGCAAAACCTAGCCTGGTTTCTATAAGAACTGAGAGTGATATTAAGTGTTTTTTAGTTATGTTGTTTCTTGGAAAAGACCAACTAGCTAGGGAGTGTAAAGAGGGCCTGGGAAAACTGAAAAATAGATTATGTTAATTAATTATAGCTAAGGATGAAAACTGTCTTTAGGCTCTAACATTTCTTTAGGGTGCTGCAGAACATCACAGCTTCAACAGACACTGTAGCCACCATACAGCAAAAATATAAGTTCTGACATTTAAAAAATCTTTTCCAGCGGTTAAAATGTCTGACCTATTTACAGAAAAGGAGCAGATTGAGAGCTTGCCTGTACTGGTGCAGAAGGATGCCAACCTCAGCAGAGTTTACTTTTTTCTTAAGAGCACACTAAAACCTCCTGAAGTACACCAGGAATTTTGTAGTACCTGTCTGGCAAAAAAATCTGCTGGTCATCTGACTTTTCCTGTGGGTATGTGCGTGATGACTAAAAGAGACATGGAAGTAGATGGGAAAGGCACTGAAACAGGATGCTTTTTTACTTCAGTAAGTTTACAAAGTCGGTAATTTCTGGGGGAAGCTCAAAGCCACAATTCCAGTCAAGAGATTCTACACTTTCCCAAAGTATTTTTTTTTTCTCAAAAGCTCTTCTGCAGCAATCAAAATATATTAATTTTTTCACAGGTTGTGGAACTGAAGGGGTGATGTTTTTTACCTTGTTTAAAGCCAGCAGTTTGCCTAATGTATCCTCTGAGGCAGTAGCAGAGTCACGCTTTAATTTTATTTTTTTAAATATCCTGCTAAACCAGCAAAAGTAGCCTAATCTAACTCAAGCACAGAGCACACTTGTTCTGGTACAAAACATCTTCTGGAGGTTAGTGCATGTTGTTTGGAAAGAAATTTAAGTTGTCCAGAGAAGAGCCACTGGAACAAGAGCATGCACTTCTCTCCAGGTGTTCTGCTCTGTTTTAAATAATGTAACTATAGGCCAGTTTCCCAAGACACTAGACTGAAAAAACCTGGTCAGCTTGGACATGGAGCCTTCCTCTTTCCTCTTTTTTCTCTTTTTTTGCTTCCTGATTGCTTTCAGTAACCCATGGAGATGTGCCTCCTTTGAAACCAGGCATTGCTGGTACAGTAACTGGAGTTAGGAAAATACACTGGTACAGATTCCATCTCTCTGCTCTTTTCCCCTCAGATTTGTTACCTTCCAAATTCCTTGCCCATCCTATTATTTGATAAAGCACTCAGAATGTTGCTGCACTTGAAAATGACCTGGTTTACTCCAACCCTCTATATAAACTGCTAGTGTACATCTAGACCTTCTGTGAGTTCATGCAGCTCAGAATAGACCCAGTAAAGTTAGTGGAGCTGCTCCAGTTCACCCCAACTCTAGGTCTGAACCATCTTTTCTCATTTGGTTCTTTAACCAGTCCCTTTTTCTTGTTCCAACTTCTATTCTCATCTACATTTATTGGTCTAGTATTTTGAAATTTTATGCAGTCTGGTTTCATTTACTGTTAGAAATGCATCCCCAGTATCAGACACATAATTTTCTAAGCCTCCATCATGCCAAGAGAGTTAGTAAAACATCAGTTTTTCACTTCAGTTCCCAACCCATATGTTTTCAAGTAGCACTGGGGAAACATTTTTTAAAGGACAGACTCCAGAGATGTCTTCTAATATCATCAGCAATGATAATCAAAAGCTGGTTCTGCAGAAGCCTGAGGGATTATCAGTCTCTCAAAAGGAAATTCAGCAGATTTTCTTGCAGTAATATTTATTCTCCACCCTTGCATCTCAGGCTATCCTTCACCTTAAGGTGGTGACACCCTGGACAACTCCATTTCCATATGCACTTCCTATTCAAGTGTCAGGAGGGGACCCTTAATCCAGGGTAAAAGCCCTCCTGGATTTCTACGGGAAATGCAGCTCAAATGCTAATAACAGTTTATCATAGTTCCTAGGTGATACAATTATGCCTCATTTACAGTTGCAGAACACCTCTGAGGAAGCTGGGCTTTTTTTCTTCTCTAATTTAGACATAATTTCAGCTAGTCGTGACATCAGTGTTAGGACCTAGACTTTGCCACAAAATAACAAATTGCTAATTTCAAGTTTTTTTGGCTAATTCCATTCAGACCCAGAGGTGATACAGCCTGTTTCTGTCCTGTGATTGGCAGGATACTGGATGTTTATGAATATCCAGATAATGATCGTCATTTCTGCAAACCTTCCTGCTAGTGACCTCTTTGACAAGGAGAATAACAGAGCACAAAGGGGCAGTGAGCTCGCTGTTTAAAAGTTCAACCAAGTACTCTCCAGAATTGATTTATCTGCAGCAATCTTATTATTTTGCACTCTGCCATTTCTCACTATTTCTATTCTTCTCCTTCCAAGTGTTCTATTTCCTTTTCTTCTTTTTCTTCTTCAGTTTCTCAGACGGTGCCTTCGGGCATCGCTGTGCCCCCTGTCCCTCCCCACAGGATGGAAGCATTTTGGTACCAGCTGAGCCACACCTCACTGTGGAGCCCAGCAGAGCCCCACAGACACTTGGAAGAGGATTATGGGTCCTTTTCCACAAATCTAGAGACAGTCATCACCTGCCTTGGCTTGTGACTACCTCTTCACAGATAATCCCTGGGAGCGGTTTATTGACAATGCAAACATTGCAACTCCATTGAATTTCTGTAGGGGCAAGAAAGTAAGCTCTTGCTTGGCCATGAGGGCAGCAAAATGGTGAAAAGCAACAGCAGCCATCCTGTGCAATGCCTTCCAGCCAGCCTTGCTCTCCTCAGGCTTTTGGAAAAGGTCTTTGCAGTTGTCTCCAGCCCCTGCAAAAAGTGTGGGGGAAGCGGGGGGCCAGGGCCTGTGCCAGGGTGAGGGGTGCAGGGTGCAGCAGCAGGGGAGGCAGGCAGAGGGGATCTGACCACAGTCCAAGCTGTGACAGGAGAAATTGAAATGTAAATTCTGCACCCTGGCAATAAATTTCACAGCAGCCTAATTTTCCTAGGAATGACGCCTTGGGCAGAGCCTGTGTGGGCCAGAAAGGAACGGGCTTTAAATTTTCCAGAACTCCCTAATCCGCTTTATCAGTCACTTGTCTCTAAACTGCTGCTGCTCCCTGAGAGATTTAAAGCCACAGTGGCTTCTTCAAGGCCTCTTCCTGATTATTATGTTTATTCTCATCCAGTCAAGACAGTGAAACATTAGCATGTGATTTACACTGCGGGACCAATCGCAGATACCGGCACTCAATATTTGAAATTCAAGCAGTAGCTACTTGCAGCAAACTGGTCAGGATCAATTTGGAGATAAAAAGGAGGATTCTGCCTTTTTAGAAAGGTGGTAGAGATCCATTGTTGAGGTCTGTCAGTCTTACAGCACATGCAATGGCACTCACAAAGTATTAATACATATGCTTGTGCTAGGTTTAATTCCTTTCTTTTGTTTAAGGTTTTTTTTTCCCCTTGCAACCGTCTGCTTTTCCTCTCATGTTTCAAGTCTTTATATCTGTCTGTCAAGCAGGCAGTGGATTCAGGACAGGTTTTCATGCCAAGGCATTCCTTTACCTAATGAAAACAAGTGAATAAAACATAAGAGAAGTAGCTTTAAATTAAAAATAGAGAGGAAAAAACCCTGAAGAAAACCAATATCTGAAGGAAAACATTTTTTTCCTAGGTAAATGCCTATTGAATAGATGAATTTCTATTTATTTCTTGTAATTGAAGTAGGCATCTATAATTATACCCTATTTAAATAAGGATAAGGACCATGTCTGGCAGAAGAGAAACATATACATATGTGAGGAGTCAAGACAATGCAGATAAATTTCTGATGGCATGACATATTCATGCAGAGTAGTCACTTTTCAAAACTAAAATTTCCTCCCAAAGGCCCCCAGTTTGTATTATTAATGACATTTTTCTTAGCCTGCGTTACCATTTCCACTGGAGGAGAAAAAGACAAAAAGTTTTCTCAAGTTTGAAAGGAAAAAGCAGTCTGTGAGCCACAAACATCAAATGCTTTTGCACAAGCCTTTGGATAGGTTTCATCCACATGGTTTTGTAAATGAGTAGAGTGAGCATCCACTCCTGGCCTGAGACCCTGTGCTGAGGGACTCAGAGATGAGGTACAGCCAAATGGCAAACCTGGAGGGGAAAAAAAGCATGGAAAAAGCATTTCCCAATGCTACACTGCAACAGCAGCCCCACACAACAGCAGCCCCACCCTTCCAGCCTCCAAAACACTAGTCCCATTCCACAGTAGCTTTGATGAAGTGAGTACATTTGGACCCTGATTTAAGTCATGGGTAACACTGACAGCTCGGAGCTAATTTAAGTCTATACCAAAGTGTTGCAAGAAGCTGGGCCATTAGAGTAGTTTCAATCTGTTCCTTCAGGTTTCTGCTGGCTGCATGGAGCCTTGGATGCCATAGCCTAAATGTCTGCCACCAACTAGCTGTCCCTCTTCTCTGTTTAATGTGAATATCCTGTAATTGGAGTGTCAAGCTTCTCGCTGCCACCACTGAGGAGGAGGATACGGAGGAGGAACCAGAAGAAATCCATCTTTGCCATAATGAATGCATGCAGTTCAGACCAGATTGGGCTGTTCAGATGTTTTATTCCTCCTTTTCATCTCCTTTGTGGAGGCTCAAGCAGTACCAGAACACAGAGAACTCCTTTTAGGGCTTCAAACCCATCAAAGATCTGGCGGGTCCACTGTGCAGGAGACAGACAGGGAAGCTTTTTTTGACACATCTTTCTAATCTCTGTGCTGCTGGTGCTTTTTGCATATCTTGTTGGCTGTTGGTGTGGGTGCCCATGGCAGAGGCTCTCCCTGGAAGTGGGGGCTGAGGAGCCAGTCCAGCCTGCTCTGCTGCTTTGGTGAGGCAAGCACCTGCTTCGGAAGGGGTGACAAATAGCTGGTTTTACTGCAGTTTCTGGTGCCTGATTGTACAAGGTGGCACAAATGTAGATGCAGTGCCCACACTGAGGCAAGGAAAGCACAAGCAGGTGTTTGCTGTGATGCTGTTAACTCATTTACACAGCTGTTTTTAGGGGCCTGGGCAGTAGCTGTCACTGGCTGTACTCCATATGGCCTCTAGCATTTTCTGGCTGTTTCACAGATGTAGAGAAGATCTATGGCACCCAAAGGCCCTGGGCTTTTTTGCCCTCAAGCTGCTGCTAGCAACAGTTAGGGTGTTTAAAGGAGCAACAAGCGGGCTCCATAGTGCAGAAGAAGCCCTTGTTGCAGCTTTCTGTGTGAGCTGTCTGGAGAGGAGTGTGAGGTCTGTCAGCTTGGAGCGCTGAAGGAACACATCCATCCCACTGCTGCGACCCTGCGATTGCACTGGTGAGGCACTGATCTGATGCTGCCCTGGCCTGTCTTGGTATCATTGTGTGTGCCCATGTGCTCTGTTTTGTTTGTTTGCTGTCCAGATGGATGGAAATCAAAGCTTTTGTTGTTGCCTTACTCTATTCACCTCTGAAAGTTAATTAATCTGAAAAGATACCTGTACCTACAGCTGTCTGTGCCTTTGCAAGCCACCCTCACCATGACGGATACCATCTACTCAGTGACGAGCAACAGGAGATTTTAGTGTTGTTTTGTTGTCTTACTTAAAGATCTGAAAGTGAATAAATCATGCATGTGTCCCACTGCTAAAGCTATCAATCAGATGTGTAAAGATTGGACACTCACAGAGATGTGGAGAAATCTGCATCTGTTTTGTAGGATCACACTTTCTTTTTCTTAAATGCAAGATTTACAATTTTTTCTGGTAGTATCTAGTACTGCTGAAGTCAATACTTGGAATGACCATCAACTTATGTTGATAATTTTCCCGCTGTTGTTCTGTCAGGCTTTTAAAACTTAGTGAATATCCTCTCAGCACTGATTACATCGAATTTCCTACAGTTATTTAAACAAATCAGACTTTTACACATCAAAAGCAATCTCAAGAACAGACCATAGTTACCTTGGAGAGATATTCCAGACGTAGCTGAAAAAATACAGGAGTCATTTGTAGTCAGAAATACAAGTTAAGATTAGAACATTTAATTTTTTTTTTTTTAATACGTAACTAAATTAGTTTCCCACAGGCATGAACAAATCATCACTAAATCCATATGTCAATAGAGAACAGGAAAACTGGACTGGATAACTCTTATGCAGGCTGGGATATTTTACATCTCCTATTCATCTCTTCATTCTTTCAGAGTGTTGCCCAGAAATCTTAGAATTCGTGCATTGAGGTCCAAAAATAGCTTAGGAAAGAGTACTAGGTTAAAAAAAAAAAAAAAGTACTTCCCTGGAAAGCAAGATTTAAAAAATACATTCCATAAAAATTATTCTCTGTAGATGCTACAGGACATATTAAGTTAGTGGTGTCTAGGTCAAAAATAAACCATTGAAAGAGTGCTTTTATCTGCCACTTAGGCTAGCTTTTTGCATTTAGCAAATATGCGTAAATTATTTTGTGTATTGCTTAATTGCTGAAGGTTTGTACATAATAATTTTGCAGTTCGACTCTATTCTCTATACTATGGTAAGAAATTCCTTAAGTAAAGACCTAAGTGAAGATGTCTTTCTGATTTCTACAGGGTTCTGAACTGAAATAGGTATCACTGGCATTCCTGACCACAGCAAGCCTCAGAAAATAGCCATCAATAGCCTTGGTCTTGTGCAGCTGACCCTGTTTGAGCTGTGATTACTTCTCCAGAATTCACCCAGATTGTATTGGCAACCAGCATGAGGTATGAGCCCAGTCTGTCCTAAAGACTAATAACTTAGCCATGAAGATTGGCTTCACGTGCCATGTTAATCGAGTCTGTCTTGAAGTTAAGAACAAGCAGTTATTTCCACAGGGAGTCAGCAAATTAATACAGCCCTGAAATGCACACCAAATTGCCTTTGCACTTAGTTGCCTACCTATGTGCTAGATACAAGATGATAACAGTACCAAAATTTTTGTTTTGACTTGACTTGACTTCTTCATCTATGGGGAATAATGATGTTACATAGGTGATGAAAGGTACCTTAGTCCTTTCATGAAATGACAGTGGGCTGGAAAGCACTGTGGTGCTCAACCTTTGCTTTGAGCCATGCTATGTCTCTACATATCCTACCTCATTAGCATCCAAACTCTACCACCAGAGAAGTGCTCATGGGATTAAATCTCAGTGCCAGTGGGCAGGGTTTGTACCAACAGCCTTCTCAAGAGATGGTAAAAGCCACAATAAATAAGTCAGGGAACACGCATGATAATACTGAGAATTTATTTCCGTATTTATTAGCAGTGTTCTGTTTACTGAAGTCCAGCCACTGTTTAGTCCTCCCTCAATAGCCCTATCTCTTCTTGCTCCCTTCTGACCTCTCTGCATTTGGTTGTTTAGACTCCTGCAGATTACGAGAGAAGAAATGGAGAGTGCTTGCAGGTCTGCTGGGTGAATGGTGAACCCCAAGCAAACACATTGTTTATTCAGAAATATTTCAGGCTGTCTTCAGGCACTAAGAGAATACTGATTTCTGATTGTGCTTACCTCTTAAAGGGGAGCACACAAATCTCTGTGGTAACTTTCCATTTGAATGGCTCCTGAAAGAAATCTGTTTTGGGAATTGCCTTTCCTTACTTGTGTAAAAATCCTTTTGTGCCATTAAGACGCTTTGCAAAGAGAAGCAAGATCTAGGGGCTTCTTGAGGCACAGTTTTCACTACCCAGTAGACTTAGTCTCATTAAAATGGACCTCATCTCCTCACTGCTCCTGCACATACTGTCAGTTTATCACAGATCATCTGACATCTCCAAAATGGAAAGCATGACGTAAAGCTGGAAAAAGAGCTCAAGACTGAAAAAAGTCAAAATAAAAATTGCAAAGACTTTGGGGTAACGAAGAGTGGGGAAAGATGGCTGTATCCAAACTTGTCAAGTCTTCTTCTACCTATATGCCAGCCAGAGGGAAAAGTAAGTGTTCAGGCCTGTGTACCACTCTCTGCTCCTGGCCAGCTCTGCAAGGAGCAGTGCACAGTCCCGGAGCCACGTGGCAATAACCTTCTTAGGAAAACCCTGCTAAGAAACCTCCTTGCAGGAATACCTGTCTTCCCCCCACCTCAGCTCAGAGCATGGACACAGCCACGAGAAGCTGCAGCTGGCAGAGGCCGCCTGCCCACTGTCCTGCCCAGACCCCTTGCCCACACAGAGCAGGCCAGCTCAGCTCTTTCAGGAGGTTCTCAAGGACAGCAGTGGTTTGCCCTTGAGTTTTGGGCTGGGAAACAGCAGAAGTGCCTGGATGAAGAAGACAAAATAGCCTCCCGAGATGTCTGGGTCAACAAGGAGTGCAAATGCTGTGCTCTGCCTGACAAAGGGCAACGACCAGAAAACTGCCAGGAGACAGAGGGGACACTGAGAAAGCCCTGGATGCAGAGTGCTGTGGGAGACAAAGGGATGGGGTTGAGGGGAAGCTCCTTGCCTACCAGGGGAAATGTCCCTCACACTGTTGGGAGATGACAGCTGCTAGCAAAGAGCAGAAAGAGCAGCTGCTGACTTCCCTCCCAAAGCTGGATTGCCTCAACTGGATTTCTACTGCACTCAAGTGGGCCTCAGCAAAGGGTGACTTTGGTGGAAGGGCAAGGATGGCCACGTGCTGCAGGGAGCACCTTGGCTTCCAAGGTGCCTCGCTCAGGTGGATGCTCCCTCCATTCCCCAGAATGGAAGTGGCTCCAGAAGGAGCTTGCTGTGGGAGGTGTAATTTCTGCTGTTGGTTTCCACGTGACAGCAGTAAATTCTTTTAATGCTCCTTAAGCTGAATTTTCCACGGTCAGTTTTCCTAGGAAACTATTTTTGCGTGCATTTCCTCGTTGCCTGGACAAGACCAAGACAGACTTGAAGTCAGACCACTGCAATAACTCAGCTCCACATAACAAGCCAGGTTTGGTGGGGGTGGGGAAAACAAACAGTCTGGGGATTGACAGGAAGAGAGATTTAAACGGTGAAGTAGAGCATCACACTCTGGGGCTTCAGCGGGTTTTCAACATAGCAGGAGGAGAGGCTGTGGCACAAAGCAGTGCTTTTCTATATGTATGTGTGTATGTATATATGAATGTATGTCGAGTATTTAGATTAAACACCTCCCCTCCCCCCCTTATTCAATGTGTAAAATGCACAGGTGTATAACTGGAACCCAAGACTTTACCTCTGACAGTCCCTCAGATACCTTTGTCCCAGGCACTCCCACTGGAAAAACAAACAAGAAGGCCAACCAACCCCAATCCAGCATCAGCAGTACAGACAGCAAGGCTTTCATATAAACTGCCATTCAAGGGCCCTGTAATTGAATGCATGGGGCTGCGCTGTGTGCTTCCCAGAGGAATTTGCTTCTCCTGCTTCCTCCTGCAGCAGACTTTGCCAGTGTAAAAGCAGTTTTCCGGCAGGAGCAGCCTGGCCCTGCCCGCGCTGACCTGCCCGCGGAGGCCCCACGTGCTCCCTTCACCGATAAAGCGTCTGCACAAGGAGCTAAGGAGGATCTTAACGAGGGAAAAGGAGCCACGGCTGGAGGATGAACGCTGAACTAACAAAATCCAGAGGCAATCCCACGCCTGGAGGTGTTGACTTTGCTGTTTCCTGCATTTGCAGGTGACATCAGTTAATGTGTTCAAATGGCTAATGTGTCATTAAAGGAAGACGGGAGTGAAATGAAGGATTCTGGACGTGAGAGGCAAGCCCCTTAAATTCCCTGCTGTAAATGCTGGTTTTGAGAATGAGCCACTGCCACCAGGTACTTTGGAGGAAAAGCCTAGGTAATAGCTGGAGAAAATGGCATGGCACAAAACTCTTCAAGTGCTTGGCCTGAAAGATGTGTGTCCATTAGAGGAAATAAAAAAGTCAAAACAGACACTGTGTAATTTTTCTGTTCTTGCATTAACCATATCCCCAGCACTAGCAGTGTGGTTCACTGTAGTATAATAAAGCACTTTATTCCACACCATCACAACTAAGTATATTCATCAGATGGAGCATCACAGTGGCTAGAATTTACTTTTCAATTAAGGAGATCGTGCATCTTGTTAAGACATTAGTCTGTAGCTCAGCAATGTGTTGATTTTTTTAAGAGGGCAGAGCTTGGCCATAAACATTTACCCTCCCAGCCCCAGAGGAACTTTTAATTTAGTAAAAAACAAAAAAACTTTTAATTTCTACTGTTTGGCAATTGCCTTGGTAAAATATTTTGTCTAAATTACAATGTTAAGCCAGTTGTTTCAGTGCACAAAAGTTGCTCCTTTCTAGGCACCAGAACTGGTTTCCTTGTGAGGCTTTATTTCATTAACTCTTTGGGGGCCCTAAAATCAGCAGAGCTGTCAAGGTATGGGTCTTTGCTTTTTTTTGACCTGGAGCACTGCCTGAAAGTTGGACTAATTAAAATCTGAATTGCACTCTTCTGAGAGGTGCAGGGGAATAGGAGAAGCAACAATGGATGCAAGTTGGTATGCAGGAAATTTGGATTAGATATTTGATTTTTGTTTTTGTACAGGAAGGGAAGTCAAAACACAGGATCAAGAGCCCACAGAACTTGTAGTTTCCATCCTCAGCAGTATAAGGACTCCATATGAATGGACTAGGCTCAGCACAACCTCTTTTAATTGGTGCTGCTTTGTGCAGGGGTTGCCCTACATGATCCCTGAGTCCCTCCCAGCCTGAATTATTCTGTGACTTTGTCATCAACACAGAGAACAACAGAAAGGGGACAGCAGCATAGGCAATTTTACAAGCTCTTCCTATTCACCGTACTCCAGAGCCAGAGAAGACCAAGCTGAATCCCTAAACTTCCTACACTGATAGCCTCTACCAAAGCATGTGTGGATGCCTGGGAGCTGCACCACCTGAAGAAGGGGGCAAGAGGGTAAGAACATTCTTTCTCCATGTTTGGGAGCCTGGGAGGGCTGAGGGGTTTTTAAACATTTTTTGTACCTGTGTGCGTTGCCACATGTGATCTTTGTGGAGTGATGCTGAGAGCTCAGTGGCTGAAAAGTCTTGAGGTTGGTGTCAGAGCCAAGCTGTTCACTCAGGTCTGCTCCAGCTGCTCTGAGCTTTGACTGGGTGGGTATTGCCAAAACCACAATTAAAAATGAGGATTTTTGCAATTCATTTAACTAGTAGAAATTTCTGCTTGCCTTTTAGTCCTTGAAGTAATTTTAACTCCTTGCTGACATATGTTCATATTGGGGATTTATATATTTATTTATCTATAAAAGCAGTAAAACAACATACAGTTGGGTGTTAATGCTATAATAGAATCCCAGTAATAAGCAAGAACTTCTCTGAGGCCACCTTAAACCCTGCTGAAACTTAAATGTCAGGTTGTTATTGTGGCTTGTTTACTCTCACTTCTAGCTGCATTTTACTGTTTGGCTTCCTAAATCTCAGCAGGGAAAGGACAGCTTAGCTCCCTTGAAGACCGTGCTGCTCTGAAATGATGACTGTTGCTGTGGGGGAAGGGGTTGCACTCTCTGTGGCATGATTTGTAGGACCCTCTATAAATCATTTACCAGCATGCCTTCACTGTAAGCTTACGATTTGTGGAGCATTAAGAAATGTAAGGAATAACAATGCACAAAGGAAGTAAAACTAAACCAAACCAACAGATGAAGAGATGGACATCTCTAAACCCCTTGCCTGGAAAACCAAAAGCCAGTATTTAAGTCACAGGGACAAGCACTGAAAGCATTTTAACGGGTGAGTGCCTTCCTGCGCCACCACCACGTGCTGTACAAACCGCGGCTTTGTGGCTTCAGAGCAGACGGGGAGGGGGCTTGGCCAGCCCTGCACAAGCAGAGCCGCTTGTGACCCTCGTGTCTCCCTCTTGAAGTCCTTAATAAATCACACTGCCGTGCTCATAAAGTGGAGTTGAGCAGCAAAGCAAAGGCCTGAGCATGCAAACCCAATTGGAAAATCAAGGGATTCTAAAAGTGGAGGGCAATGCCTTCCATTTCTGTCACAGGGCAACACCCACATATGGTTGTGGATAACACCGGAGCAGCCGCTGGGAGCTAATGTGGAAGCTGTATTGCATTTTTCTTACTGCTGAAGGAGATGTCTGGCATTAATTCTTATGCCAAACGAAAATGCTGATACAGATTTTAAGTGATAAATAATGTCAGTCAGCATTCTTATAAATAGAAATCCTGCCTCAAAAAATATTCCTCTTTTTGATGATGGATTTGGTGATGCAGCAATCTTCCTTTCCTTGTCAGGTGCTTCACTTAATGCTGTACAGCAAGGTGATTAAAAAATAAACACTCCACAATATCAGTAAAAATTGCATTAAATGAAGGAGTGAGGGTTTTTTGAGTGGGATTCAAACAGAGATGTTGCCACTGCAGGTCAGAAGGGACCATGACATTGAAAGCATTTTCTGCCCAAGATGCACCTAAGTGATGTGACAGGTAGCAACAGGTCTGCCTCAAGGATGGGACAAACAGCGCCAAATATGCTGATGAGGCTGAGGAGTTAATTTTTCCCCATTTTATTTGCTGAAAGAGACAGGCCCTGGGCATTCACTTTGTGATCTCCCATGGACCACAGTTGCCTCCCAGGGCAGTTCTGCTGTGGAGCTGGAACAAGAGGCACAAGATCAGCATCCTGTATTTGGTGATAGTGAAAAAAAATGCTTCAGAAAAACTGTAAATCGTGTAGAAGATGGTGCAACATTTGTAAGATAGGCTCACTCAAACAAATTGTATCTAAATACAGGCCTGTGTAAAGGGTAGGGATGCAGAGTGCAAGCCACTCCTGGAAATGGGCAAGCAGGGTAATCCCACAATAACAGCATAATTTTTTAAAGCATAATTTAAAAGCATAAATAAGGCTTTAAGGTCATAATGGAGAAGCTTTAAGGTCAGAATGGGGAAGCAGCTGAACACGGGTTGTAAGGGCGAAGCTACACTAATTGGGGATTTATATATTCTTTTATCTGTAAAATAATTTCTATATAAAAAGAAAGGAATGTGAGCAGATTCAGGCATGGGGTTCTGAGGTTGAATATAGTTGAGATGAGGCCAGTTCCTGATAATGCTCAGCTCCAGAGTTTATCTTTTTTAATAAGGGTGTAGCAAAATTGGTGACTGCACAGGAAAAATAAACAAAACACCACAGCGAGTGCCACAAAAATGGTTTAAGAGTTGAAGAAAGTGCTCTAAAGTAAAAAACAGAGCATAGTCTCTTTAGCCTATCAAAAAAAAATTAAAAGGTGGCTTGATTACAATGAGCTGTTACCTTTGTGAAGCAGTGGGAACCATGAAGGGTTTTAGCATGGGAGGTAACAAGACCTGGTAACTGGAATCTTGAGACAGACAAATTGACATGGTGAGAATACATTTTTAAGAAGAAGGGTCTAAACCTCTTGTCAAGGTATCAATGGAAGTAAAGAATCCTCCACCTCTTAGTGTCTTCTGATCAGGACATACATCTGCACTTCGAGCAGAATTCGTGTTTTTGTCAAACACCCATTTCTATCTCCCTCATTTTTATGACAGTCATCCTTTAGCATTTCTAATGGCTGAGACCTTTTGTGGCAATAAATAGAAGGGAACAACAGAAGGGCCCAGAAATTGTTCCCAAGAATATTTTTAAGTACTCATTAATTACAGGAAGTATTAAATAATTGAAGAAAATAGTTTGCACAAAACCTCTGATCTGCATTCTTTAAAAGAAATTCCTGGCTCACAAGCTTCTTTCTTTCCACTCCTTGCAGAATCATTGGCAGGAACACAAGAGCATTTAGCAGGTTTTCCCAGTCCTGCAGCTCGTGATGGCAAAGATTGAGGCTTCGGAAATGCCCTAGGAAGGCTGTCAGGAGCCAGTGGGCAGCGGGCAGTGACAGCAGACTTGCAAGCCAGGAGCAGCCTCCCTACCAGCATGTGTGATAGCTACTCTAATCACCACCCCTACAGACCTTAGCCCAGGTAAGGTTCAAGGGAACATTTCCTACTGCTTTTATTGCCAGCATTAATACTACAAATTTTGGTTTCCCTTGTCCAAGATATCCAAGATACAGAAACTGATCCTGCCTGTGGGATATGAGATTCTCTTTTCAAGAAAGAGTATCTAGAGAATGATCAAAGGCATCCATAGTCTGTGGATTAAATGGGAGCTGTGGATGCTGGCTTATATTAGCTTCTGATTGAGTGTCTGCTGCTGATTTTGAAGTGCCTAAACTAAAGACACTAGAGACTGAAAATGTTGCCTAGCTGTGCTTGATCTCCATGTCCCAGAGGAGTAAAGAAAGCAATAAAAACTAATACTGTCAGGAACTGCAACATGCCCCTAGTGACAGTGCACAGGGAGCAAGAAAAGCAGAGTAGGAAGCTGTTCCCAAAACCCACCATAATAAGGTTCATGTGTGAGATGATGCTTTGCACCATTTTTAGGGTGACTGTGGAATTTATTCCAAAGGTATAGGAAGAGCTACAGAATGGTGAGTGAAAAATAGGGGAGAGACAAATTATCATTTGTAAACTAGGGAACAAATTATAATGTAGCTAGGGAAGAGACTGAGAAAAGTGCTGGAGCAGCAGATTAATGATCAGGGACACCCTGACGTGAGTTCTGTGATAGAGAATGAACATTTGGGACTGAGGTATTTGAACTTCCTACTCAGATTCCTGCAGCCAGCCTGAGTTTGCTGATTTGATTAAGGATTGACTGTGCCCATGTGAATTTAAATTGATTTCTCACTGCATCATGAATCCCTCCCTCTTTCCCTCCCTCCCTGTGAGAGAAGGCACAGCAGCTGAAGTCACCTTTACAAGTCATGCTGACATGGGAGAAAGAAGCTAAATGGGAGAAAGAGGCTTATAGGATAATGAGCAAATATTTTTTAATTAGTGGTGAACTGAGTATTTCTCCTGTTTTCTGCTCCAGATCCTGGCTGGCAGAGGAGAAAGAAGGAGGCAGAGCTGGGGTGGGGTAGGAGAGCACTAGGGTGAATGAGATTCCACCAAGTGGCTTTGCTCCTCCTATGAGCACTAATCTCTCACAGCTGGGTCTCCTTGCTCTGATATGCACAATTTTCATTTTCCCCTCTCTGCTGTAACAAGCATTAATTTAAAATCCCACAGGCAGAGCTTTGGAGGCCTCCTAGTTTCCAAAGGAGAAGTAAACCAGGTGAACCATGAATTTGCCCTATAGGTCACAGGGACTCTTTTCTGACTGGTTTTCCCTTACCCTTAACCTCATTCACCCCTCCAATATCATTGATGCATTAGTGAAGTGCCTCAAATCTGCAAGTGACATAATTTGCTCGACAATCAGCATTCTCCATCAATAATGAAACCTAAAACATAGCTTAATAGACAACAAGGCTAGAGCAGCTGGCAGTGCTGCACAAATCTGGCACTCTTGCTGCTGAGTTTATTAGACGTTTTATAGTCCTGGGAACTAAAGATAATGGATCCCGTTCCCATATGCTGCATCAACAAGGGCTGGGACTTCGGTGTGCCATTGATCTATGAGGCAGCAGTGAATATGACCCAGACACAAATGCTAAAATGAATCAATCCTAAGCTGTTAAAGAGACACCACGAAGCACTTTCCAGTTTTCAGTTCTTGCTTTCTAATCTCCATTTCATGAAATACTTTCCCCAGGGCTTTCAAATACAACAGTTTGCTGCAGAGTTTGGGATCAAGTTGAGAGGAATTGTCTCTGTGGATCAAAGAATAGAGATGAAATTTAGAGCCCATTACCCTTAGTAGGCACTTGTGAGCTCCACCCATTCCCTATGAAGCAAAAAGCTTTTGGGGATTGCTTTAATTTTTAAACAATGCTGTGTGATTATGTTCATACAGGTTTACTGTAGGGTTCATAAAGCTATTCTCCTCGGATGACTGGAAGAAAAACTTTGATTTGTTTCCAAGAACAGAAAACACTAAGTATTTGCAGTCAAGAGAATTAGGAAAAAAATTGAAACAGACTTTAGTCTGAACCTGACCGATAGTGAGTACTACTCAGGTGCTAACATTGGCTACTTCAGAAACTGTGATACCTTCCAATGTTAGCATGGGAAGCTGCCATGGTTGCTGCAGTCTCAAATCCATTTCTGTTGAATTGACATCAAGGTACTCTGTTTTAGCCATTTAAAACATCTAATACTAAATATCCACAAATTGCTTTAAAGCAAGCATGCAAAGAAAGGAAAAAACTAAAATAGCAGCCTCTAAACTGATGCCTGAAATATAAAACAGAGACAAAAGAAAAGTGCTATGATATAAAATCAGTTTTCAGAGCAAGGAGAGGCTGTCTGGCTATGTACCCAAAATGAAAGTTTCACCACGACTTTATCCCATAAAATAGTATGGAGAGTTCCTACTCAAACACAGGTTTATGAAAAGGAAAGACAATCAGCTCGCTCCTCCTGATTATGGATGCCAAGAGGAGCTGATGTCAGCCTCAGGCACTTTTGTGGCTCCATATGCCCAAAATCTCTGCAAAAATCACATCAAGTGGCATTTGGTATTTAACCTTGTTGTGCCCTTTACAGCAGGAAATAATGCTACTTGGGTACAACAGCTCCACAAAATTGTGAATGTTTTCCAGTAATTAGTATCAAGTAAATAACTCAAAAAAGCTGGATGGAGAACTAAAAAGGAGACTAATGTATTCATTAGTAAGGTAAATTATTTTCTCCTACATGTATCTGAATGGATGGGCAAATAATGAGTCCCTTAGATTTGTGGAGCATCTCACACCAGGAAGAAGACCTGATTGCTGTGCACATCACATAGTTCTGTTAATTTGGACAATGAGACCCAACAGCTGTTTAACAACACACCCAAGTTTACAACCTGAGGTAGAAGCAATGTAATTATTTTGAAATAAGTTAGACTGCTAAAGCTAGTATGTGGATTTAAGAGATGAGTTTCTGAATGGCTCCATGAAATCCAGACTTAACTTGCAGGAGCAAAACAAAAGAACTGGGTTCAGGGAAGAACTGAAGCTTCACATGATTCATGCAAATCATGTGGCAAACATTTTATTGGTGCTGGTTAAGAAAAAAATGCATTTCCATTTTTAACACTAAAGAAAGCTTATTAGGAAAGCTTCCCATTAGGATGCTCCTTCACAGGTGTGGTAGCTGTTGGAACTTTTGACTCAAAAGAATACAATAAAAACTAATTTAGGTGCAAGGGGAATAATACAAATATTGGGTTTGGTAAAATTCTGTTACCCCCAAAAGAAATCATCTGAAAACTTCAGTATAGATGATGATTTGATGAAAGTGTAAAAGAGAAGTTAGCAGAGTGCAAATTGAAGTCTCCACCAGCAGCCAGGCTGTGATTGACACATGCAATACCTTATGTGAACAGCTCAAAGGGTTCCTGTCAATGTTAAAAACAGCCCAAAATAATTTTATTTGTTACTACGAGTAAGCCATGTTACACTTATTTGAAATACATTCTTTTTCATATTTCTTAAAAAGGTTCCTGTTTAAACAGCAATGTTAAGTGTAGTGATTATCTGAACACCTGAAGCCCAAAACACTGCTCCATCACATGACTGTGCTTCTCATCTCAGCATGTAGATACAGTCATAAACATATGCCCTAACTACAGGCTGGCCACTTCACACCAGGAAAACCTCATGTGCTGAAGAGAGAGGTGAGTATCACACCACACAGCTCAGTGTCCAGAATGAAAGGCATCAGATGAGCAGAGTTTTTATCCCTAATTCTGCTACTCACATGTTGCCATTGACCAGCTGAGTGGATGATTCTGGATTCATTACTGCCACAAGCTTGGGTTGGAGGGATTTAGGTTTGCATGTGAATGGTGCCCATGGCAGAGGGTTGCAACATGCAGAGTCATGAATTGACTGCAGCCTGAAAAGGGAGAAGTGGAGAAAAATCATGGAATGCTGTGAACTGCAGTAACACTCGCATTCAAACACTGCCAAAATAAAAAAGTTTCATGAAGCTCAGACAAGAGATCTAGTTTGGATCCTGAAAAAAACCCCCATTTTTCCAAGAGTTGAGAGATTTACATGGAATTGTTTTCCTATTGGGGTTTCCCTTGCTCCTGTCCTCACTCCACAAGGTGGGCCATCCATCCATTCAATTGGGTCCCGCTGCACAACCCTCTTGTTTTTGTCCTGGTTCAGTCCCTCAGTCTTTCCTCACTAAGTGAATGATCTTAAGAGCTTACTAGCTCAGTGACTCCTTTTCATCAAAACAAGCTCCCAGTCCTTCCCTGCTGGTACCTGCTGCCCCAAAGGCAAAGCAATAAAGCACAGCCTTGCCGGCTCGGCATCCCCCTTTACCTGGGCCAGTTTAGTCTTTCTTCTCTGCTCAGCAGGCTTTCCTGGCTGCTGAAACCTCTTGCCAGCCCTGCTGCCTGGCTGAACAGGCAGCCTGGTGTGTGGGAATGGCATTCAGCCCTTTGTCCATGTGCAGGGACCTCATAACTCCAGCACAGCCCCAGAGGACAAAGCAGATGAAGACACTGTTGACACGGCACGGAAGGGAGATCTGGTGGAGCCTGGGCAGCTATGGAGGGCAGAGTCTGGCCATGGGGGCACTGAGCTACTAAGACCAATCTGCACCTCAACAGCACAGGTCAGTCTGCACCAGTCCTTCCATAATCCCCATGCTGAATGGTCCAAGCCATGAATGAAAACCCCCAAATAATTAAACATCATCTGCTTTAGCAGCCACTAGCAGGAAAATAAATAAGACATCCCAGCAGAGTAAGATAATTTCACGTTTGCGCTTGCATGGGAAGAGGGAATTTGAAACAAACAAAACATCTTTTTTCCCTGCAGAAAGAGAAACTGTCTGTCAAAGCAGGACCGTAGCGACACTGAGGACTCTGTGCAAAATTCTTCTGTTTACTTCTGCATTTGATTAGCTGCCTGCATTATGTGTTTTAATTTCCTGCCATTGAAGCACATTGCTGTCATGGTGATAGATGCTATAGAAATGAGTAAAATAAATAAAAAAAAGTTCAGAACACTTTTGACCAAGTCTGCGCTAATTAGTGCATAAGACAAACAGATAAATGTTTTCTGGGATTCGTGTCAACCGTGTCCAGATTCCTCCCCTGCTTCCCAGATATCAGCAAAACCCTTTCTAGAAATGGAAATAAAGAAAGGCAGCAGATGGTGCTGGGAATACTCAGAGTAAGATGTCTCCATTCAGACCTGGATATTAGTAGCAAACCATGGAGTTAACAAGCATTGTGGAGCAGTGAATATTTAATGTGTGGTAGTAGAAGAGCGAGGAAGGCAATATTGCAAAAGGACTGGTAAAGGCTAACCAGAAACCATTCAGAACTTGTGTGGGTGGGATGCTATCTGTGATGGCAAAAGCTGATCTAGCAGGAATAGGTGGAAATGGGAGGGGAAGGAGAAGGAGACTATCACTTGGCAGGAACATGGGAGAATGGAGATTAATCTTGTTAACGTAATTTATAACACCAAAATGATGGTGTGGTACTGTTCATCTCTACTGGATTTTCTAAAAGAAACCAAAATAGTAATAATTGTATCTAGCACAGGGTTCAACCAAGGCATCCCAAGAATTTTACAGGCATAAAACTTTCTGTGCTTTCAAAGTGAGGAAAGGATTTCTCTGATTGACAGCAGGAAAGAAATACATAAAAATAACTCCTTTCCAAAACCAAAGAGGAGTTATTATTTCTTGCAGAGCTTCTACCACAAGCCATCATCATCCCCTCCTGGCTGCCTTTCCTGTAGAGATTCAAAGGTACAACACATATCCTCAAGCCATGTAATATCACTGCTATTGCGCTGTCTATGCAGTTCTGATCAAATTTTCTTTGATCAGAAAATTAATCTTAGTTGGAAATAGGAAACCAAAAGGATATTTACTGGACGTAGTCTATATTAAATTAGCAGATGTTTAGCATTTTTTTCCAAGGTACAACATTTCTCAGAAAAATACAATCTCAGTTTGGGCTATAAGTGTAAATTCTAATCTCAGTAATAATATCTCCCATCATATCACACTGCCACCTGCATATACTTTGCAATGCAAATTGCCCAAAACGCATCCTTCCTTTTAGCCCACACAACTAAATGGAGGTGAAATCCCACACCTTGAATTTTTGGCTTTGTACAATCTAACCTGTAGACTTTGACCTCAAGTCCACCATAGTATCTGAACCTCTGCTCTTGAAAAAGCCTTGCTAGGAGTTATGTATTTACAGAACATCATCAGTGCTGCTTTTGTTACAATCTGGAAGGAGTTGCTAACCAGTCAGTCTTGGCTGCATTTTTTTTTTTTCAGATGGCTGTAGTCTGTACAGGGCTAACAGAACAGTGAGTGCACTGCTGACATAGCTATGCAGTAAGGGCTGTAAGAAGCACAGAGTAAAGTCTTGGGATTTGAGGGGCCCTGTAATACCCAGTCATTCAAGGATGGGCCAACTGTCTATTCTGGGGACCTGTTGGTCAGCATTGGTAACTGTGCTATCATTATCCCAGATCTCACACATGTTCTGCTAAATTCAGCTCTCCTCAACAGAATGCTTTGGTCTCAGACAAATCAGAAAAATTACCCTCCAAAACTTACCCAGGTGTCACCAGATGACTTGACAAAAGCAGTCACCACTTATGCAAGGACCAGCATCTTCCACAGCCATCTCCAATGATGGCTTATGCCACTTTGGCTGCAGGAGGAATGAAGCTTCAGCCACAGAAATCTCATCTGCTGTGTCAGGAACCTGCAGTGCCTAAACGTGGCCTTCACTACCTGCTGGTTCACTGCCATCAGCAGGCCCAGCCCAAGCTTTGACCAGGGGGAGTTCCAGATTTCCTGCATCATCTCATTGCATTTTGGCCACATCTCCTCCTTGCCACAGGTAGTGCAGTGGCCCAGGAGGGCAGAGGCAACTATCAGGATGGTGAGGAATGGCTGAGGAAAGCAAAAAGTGTCAGCTGGAGCCTATGGAAAGCTGTAGGGAACAGGGGGAAGGTGTAGGACAAGGCTGGCACAGTCTTGAGCTACTTCGTACAGAGACAGCTCCATCTGCAGCAAGCTCAGACTGAAAGCCAGCTGTGCTCCAGAGCACCTGGAGAACAAATTGGGCAGCTGTGGGGAAAAATGCATTCCACAGCAGACTCATCACTATGAAAATAGCCCAACCTGCTGACTGGACAGCCTGCACAGATCTCACTAACACAGCAGGCTGAGCAACAAAGGTGTCAATTTACCAGAGCACAGCCCATGTACACAGAGACTGGCAGGGAAGATGTACATGAGTGGGAGAAGTTGAGTCCATCACTGCCTCCAATGCAAAGTTCAGGAGGGAGAAGTTTAGTGCACTCCAGGAAGTTACTGAATATGCAATTTGGATTGCTTATCCACATGCCTTTTCCAGCAGACTGAAATGTTTGCTGTGAGGGGAAGGGGGTTCCTGCTGGGTAATGGAGACCCAGCATGGAGTGCCTTGGTCAAGGTGGCGATGGAGCACCTTGCTTGAGGTGGGTTCCAGTGTGAGGTGCATGTCAGCCCACATTGCCTGGCTCAGAGCAGAGGGAATGTGGCCAGGTGAGGGGCAGACTTTGGCAGGAGGAAGCATCTTCATAGCCAGCTGTTTGCTCCCATCACTGTTCTGAGCAAGTTCTGAGCTTCACCAAATTCTGCCTTAGGGCAGAGCACCAGCCTGATGCTGGGCAGAGCCCCATGTCTGTGGCCTCAGTGATGGGGCTGGGTGCCTTGCAGGGTGGCAAATGCCTTCATGACACCCAGACAACCTTGCTTGTTTCAGGTAACTGTACTTGCAGGCTCCAGGGAGACCTTACAACTAGATGGTGACACTGCTTTTGTTGCAATGCAAAGGGATAGGCCACATTGCTATCCTGCAAGCGTCACACTGCAAACCCGACTTCTGCTTGTCCTCATATGCATTTCCTTCCTGTTTTAGGTGCAGATGCAGATGTTTTTTGGGAGTTTTCTTCAAGGCCACATTCATCATCCGTCCTGTAAATGATTGCAGTGGCACCTGCTCCTGTCCTTGACTGTGCTTCTTTGTCAAGCACAGCAGCGATAGCAATCACTTCAGGTTTTGCAAACCTGCAGATCACTGTTGCCAATCTGTAGGAACACGAACTAATTAATCTTCACCACATCTTTGTGAGGAAGGTAAGTATTATCATTTATTATCTTTCCTGTTCTACAAATACAAACCGAGATGGCAAAACAAAAAATGATTTGCTGATGGCCAGGCAAAGATAAACACATTGTGGGCAGTAGGTATAGTATTGTTCAGTGAAAGAAGGCAGACTGTGAGATTCCCAGATTTTACCTTAATGCAAATAATGAAGAATAGCCATCCTAATAAACAGCAGTTCTGAAATGGAGACTTTCTGCTCTGAGAATAAGTAAAACAGCAGCCAGAATATTTTGCTAATTTTAGTGCAAAAGAAATACAAAGATGAAGGGCCCAAATTTTGAAACAGAGCAGCAGCTGCACACATTTGGTTTTAGTTTTTAAAAGAGCACATTTCCCATTTAGGCTTCAAAGTGGCTGCTCTGTCAAAAGGCCCACTGACATATTGAACCTCTTGACATTTTGATTTTTAATTTACTCTGAAATATTGCGGAGGGATCAGTTAAGTGCTGAACTTCATTTTTCTTTTAGTGTGCTGCAGTCAAATGGAATGGAGCTGTATCTTTAAAATCTTGCCCCATTTTGCCTGTAGTGGGGACATGGAAAATTGGCTTTCTGTGTGTGCAAAGGCAAGAAAGGATGTAGAAAGCTTTCTGAAAAGAACTGAAAATTGCCTGTTTCACTGTAGCTTTGTCTCAGTAAGATGCTCCTTGTCTGCAGAAATAGTAGTTGTTTCTTACCTTCTTATTCTGTATTTCAACAATTACACTGGCCATTTTAAGAAACTAGTTATAAATGCGGATTATTTTCATGTCTGGTCAAATGTTGAATAACGATTTAGTATTCCTGTGCCACATCCTTGCAAAGCACTTCAAACTGATTTGAGTACATGAGCCTGATCTTTTCAAAAATCTTAACTGAGAAAGAAGTAGCTGAAATTATCCTGAAAAAAAACCACTCAGGTGGCTCATCATTTCTTAACTGTATGAGGTGAGAAGGGGAAAGGCAAGACAGTGGTAAAACAAAGCAGGGGAAGAATTTCTTGGGAACAAGCTCAAGATGCATCCAAAGGGAAATCCCTTAGGGCCTCCAAGGAGGTAAACAACTATCATTAAACCATCCTGCAGCTCTGTGGCTCCCTTACCTTCTTTTTTTCTTTTATTTCTTTCTTGTGGAGAATCCTCACGCAGTGCAGTGCCCTGAATTTATTCATTCTTCATATGTTTTGATAGATGACTTTTCCATATTTTTTTCACTAACTTCTGGATATGAATGCTGTCACTCTAAAGTTTTTTCCTATTAAACAATACATTTAAAGACTAGTCTGAGAAAGATTCCTCCCTTCTTGATGGGCATAGCACCTGGGCAACGAGCACAAAGACAAATTCAGGCAACAGAAAAGCAGGAATAAAAGCAGAGTAAAAGGGAGACCTTCCTCCTCTTGTACCTATATTGGTCACATAGAAATGGCCCAGGTAAAAAAATCACTCTGGTCCTAAAATTAAGAGACATGAGCATCAGAAGGCAGAGTACTGTGATGGGCAGCTTTCCCCAAGCTGCTGTGTTTCATTGTAGCCCAATCCAAGAGGTATCAGTGCAGCCTTTGCCATTGCTGCTGCTTGGGCATACAAAGAGCCACTTGTCTTTACTCGTCCAAGAGGGGAGCTGAAGCATTGAGAAAATTGCCATCTGGTGAGCAAGACACAATGTGTGGTACTTGCAGTCACCTGGTCTTTTATTTTTGAATGTGAGAGGGGAGGAGCACTGAGTGGTTACGTTCTGTGGCACCCGAGAGGAATGCTGCTGCCAAGGGAAGAGGGTCTGGAAAGTGTCTGAGGATGTCAGCTGTTGGGGTGAAGATTTGGAAAGAGCATAAGGGTCAAGGCAAAGATAAAAGCATAGACCTTCAAATGGCCTGGGCATCTCTTCAGCTGCTTCTATAGAAATTTTTCAGAGACCAGTGGGAGGGGTGACTGACTAAATGTCAGGCAATTTGGCATAAGAAGACCAGAAAGGACAACTGTGCATGTACCAGCAAGATGGATGACAGTCTGGGAGCTGGGAGCCTACATGTGCCAAGGCACAAGATCAGAAAGAAAACCTGAGAACGTCAGGGCAGGGTAGTGGCACCTCACCCTGCTTGGATAGCAAAGAGGGGAGCTGGGGACTGCTCTCCATTTGGTGATGTCTGCCCTGTGGGAAACACGGTAGTTTACAGAAACAAAATAAATAAACTGGAGGTGTTTGACTGCTCCTGAAAGAAGTCCTTAGGTAAAATGGATCTCAGCCTATTCAAAAGTAAGAGAAAGGCAGGAGTAGGTGGTTTGGACCCTGACTGCCATTGAGGAGTGCATGAAGAAGGTTTGCCCAGGACAAGTCCATCATTAACCTGAAAAATCGTCAACTCTGGCAACAAGGTTCAGGGAGTCTGTCTTGCAGAGAGAAACGCACCAACTACCAACGCAAGGGTCTGCCCTGGGGTTCTGCACTGGGAGGTACCTCCTCTGTTTAATTACAGGATGAGAGCATCAAAAAGGCACAGCTGAAGAAGCAGAAGAGCTTTCCTGATTTTCTTTCCGTTCATTTAGTTATACAGGTGCCAGGTTTGCAAGCAGAACATCTTATTGAAGTTTCAGACAGATTTGTATTGATTTGGAGTCAGAACATTGTCCAGCTAAGTGAACCTGCAATAAACTAATTTTATGCCAAGTTAAGCCTGTACAAAAACATCTTGCAGTGGTTAAAATGAATTGGCATTTAAACAAAGTAAACATAATTTGATAAAACTTCAGTGAGAAAATGAGACTACTCATATTGTGGCCATGTAAGAGCATTTGAGAGAGTTATTCATATAATTCCTGTTGCACAGAAAAAAAGCCTGTATTTGCATCCATACAGCAACATCAACCAGAAAGAATTTTATGAACATTTTTTTTTTAATCTTGATTAAAATTTAAAGACCTAGTTCTAATTATTTGACCAAAATAATTTTCTATTATAGTATAATTTGCTATTTAAAAAGAGTAAGGTGGCAGATAGTGTCTAAAGCCAAGACAAAACTACAAGATGGCATGTAAAATAACTGTAATTAAATAATCAAATGTAGCAATTAAACATGAATGATTCTTTATTAGGCTGAATGAGGATGCCAAACAAGACTCCACAGGTGGCAAGTTTATTCCCCCATGCTCATTGGTATTTTCATTAGCAGCTCTTGGCATAGTCAGACATGCAAATCTGTCTGTGTTTTTAAGAGCAAACTCCTATTTAGGTATCCTTCAAACCAAGGATATGCAAATATCAAGGAGGACAGGATTAAAGTATAATGACGGTGTTTAGGAGATAAATTGAAGAAATATGCTGAGAGTCAACAAAGTCAATGTTCTGCACAGGGAATAATGCAATGCACCACTGTAGCATGGGAATAGAAAAATCTGGGAAGAGTGTTGTTTTGCTGTGGTATCCAGAGGTCACCTGTAAGCCCTTTAGGGAGGTGCCAGCAGCACTGCTCTTAGACAGACACAACACCCAGGCACCCGAGATGGGCTTTGCTGGGCACCGTGGCTTCACTTTGTGAAGCATGGGAACTCTCCTTGCAGGCAGTGCGTTTTTGGAGCCAACTTCCCTGCCAGCAGCCACAGGCAGAAAGTTTTGTCATGCCTTGCACCCCTGCCACCCTGGAGATATGCCAGGGAGGCATTGGCACAGCTGCTAGGTTTGCCAGGGCTGGCATCCAATGTGACCAGCATCCCCCCTGCAGGAGCAGGGCCACCTGCTCCTGGAGCCACCTGCTGCCTTGAGTCCCTTTGGGGCAGCATTTTTCCTAGATTGCAATAATTTCCCCAAATGCTCTCCAAAGCCTGAAGGCAGGGATTGGGCTCTGCCTGCAAAGCAGTATCTGCCTTGCAGGAACTCATAAATATGACTCCTGGCTGAACACCCAGCCAGTCAAATCCTACATGAGTCTGCATGTGGGACAAGCTGTCAGCTGGACAAACTGCCCCAGCAATATAATGGTTAATAGCAGAGCTGTGGGAAAACCAGGTGAGATGGTAATGCTACTTGTGCTGCTCTCCTTCAGCAACACAGGCAATGGCACACAGCAATAGAGCACTGCCTTTGCTGTGGGGAGCATTTTATTTTTAAAGAATAATCCAAAAGAGCTCACAGGAAAGTAACAGAGGTGATAAGTGATTTGGAAAATAAGACCTGTGAGAGAAAAGCATGTTCAGGATGCAGAAGAGAGGGCTGAGGGGACACATAACTGTCCAGAATCATGTTAACATTATAAAGAAGACTGGGACCAATTCTCGTTAGTCAGAGAGGACAGAATGGTAAGGAATGGATTTTAAGTCCAGTAGGCAAAAATTAGATCAAATATTAGGGAAAACTCACCATGATAAAAAGCAAATGGAGCAATCTGTCAAGGAAACACAGACAGTGGCCAGCACTGTAGAGATGCCAGGAGTGACCAGGCCCCCAGAGGCAGTGGGGAAACCACCCAAGAAACCCTCTGGTGGTCCGGCTGGGATAACCCGCTGGGGATCTCCTCTCTCCCGAAAGGTTAATGGGTACAACAAGGCACCCCAGAAAGAACAGACTACATGGGAGGGCTAGAAACTCTTCAGGTATGAGTGTCTCAGTGACAGAGCAGAGGTTTTGCTGCAGCAGGGTTGGTATTAATGGGTATTGCCAAGCACTCTGTCCTTGGTTCCCAACTACATTTTCTCAGCAGGGATGGAAAGTGACTGTCCTGCAGCTGGTCCCCATCATGCCTGGCTGTGACATGCCCTTGGGGACCACTGCCAGACTCAGGCAGTTTCTGGTCTTTCTGTACAGTCCTCAGATGACACATGGAAATAATATGGCTATTATGCATCCCAAATTACTCTCTGAGGATGTGCATGGACATTTTGGACAAGGCTTGACCTGCACCAGCTGTGGGCAACAGGGAAGTAGCCTTGGGACTGTAAACCAGATAGATCAGAAGATACCTGACTCCTCTGGAGCTGACACCCAACACAGCAGGTTTCATCTTGACCATGGGCAACCAGTGCAGTGGTGCTCAGTGAACTCTCCCTGTTATTGAAGTAAGTTATCACAAGATGCAATTTGCTTCATTGGCAAATAAATTCCATCTTTTACCTTTTCTATACTCCTGCTACAGTATTAGGACAGGAACTTTCCAAAGGAAGGAACTTGCATACAGGATATGCAAAGAGTTCTTCTCTCCTTCAGCCAGAGCTTGGGGTCAGATCACCTTTGATGATTTTTCCTTTTCAGTGCCACATGTGCATAAGCTCCTCTGCAAATAGTTGTCACTTGATTAACACTGGCAGATACGTCCACCAATGCAGTTTTTGTTTCATATCCCAGGGAAAAGATGAAATTACTTGACTAATTCAGAGATCAATTATGAACTCACTTTTTAAAACCCTTCAGTGTTAGCTGAAATCCATGCTTTATAAAGCCGAAATAAAAAATAAAATATAATAATAATAACTAAACAAAAAACCACATTGCACTGTTTATATCAGTGTGCACAGGCAGTATTCTCAACTTTTGTATGATGGATGAGGCTTGGGCTTGAATTGGACCTTGCTGAAGTCAATATGTGCTTTCTTTCACTTCTCTGGACTTCGGATGAAGGTGGAGTTTTCCACAGGCACATGTAGCCTGGCTAGCAGGGAAAGCAGTGGGGATAGGGGTCTGTATGCACACAGGCAGTCCTTCAGCTGCAGCCATCCAGCCTGCTAAAAACACGTTAATGCACTTGGGAGATGGAGAGAAAGGAGTTTGGCTTCCAGTTTGGCACCACCAGTGCCAGCCTGCAATGAGACAGAGAGCCAGTGCCAGGTGAGGATCTAAATTCAGTTTTATTGCTGCCCGAGTGATCAAGCATCATGACTCAAACCTATATCAGCAGAATTGTTTAAAACCCAGGAAATATTGTGATAATACAATGTGCTTTCTTTCTGTGACCTTTCTATTTCTGAACCTTCATGAGTAACTGATGCCACAATTTGAAGAATTTACTTTTCCTTTCGAAGAAACTAATGTTTATTTACTTAGGGAAGATGTGAAACTCACTGGCTTCCAGGAGCTGGAGTTTTAATGAACACTAGAGATATGAGCCTATGAAAAAACTGCAAGAGTCGATCAAACTGCAGCTACAGAAAAGAACAGTTTGGTCTGCTTCCAATATGACAGTATTTACCTGCCATGGTAAGACATCCAAAAGTCAGGCTTTCCTTTGCATTTCTGTGCAAATCTGTATTTACAAAGCTTGCTTTTGTGATAACCTCTCCAGCATCTAAATCAGTGAGCTCCCTCATACCAGTGATGATATTTCCACAGAAGACGGATTAATTTTATTTTTTTTCCATTGATCTGAGTCTTGAAACACCTTTGGGGAGGGAGACAGATAGGAAACAAGTGGGGACTTAAGCCTTTTGCCTCACCTTTAAAAAAAACCTGTGCAGCATTGCTGTCCCAGGAGTAGGCCCAGATTATTACTACAGCCACAGCCACATCATCAGCGTTACAGCGCTTGGAGTTGTAGATCATCAGTCTGCTGTCACAGCCATGATGTATGATGGAAAAAGCCATCCATCTGCAAACACCGAGCACAAAGAACCGTGGCTGCAAGGATGCAGCGTGGCACGTGCAGCATACACAGCAGCAAGCATTTTCCAAATCAAAAGGACATAGATGTGGTAAATTGAGACTCGTTGGAAAGAAGGGGGAAGACATGAGAAGCCTCTCACCCCCAGGCCTCCCAAATTGCTAGTACGTTCTCAAATCCAAAAATGACACTTATGAATCCAGCTAATGCTTCTTTCACAAGCACACAGCTTTCTCTTAAAGCTTACTTTTTTTTTTTTTCTCTTCCAGTGTAAAACCTCAATCATATTTACCCCTGCTTTAGGATCTTTACAGACAAAAGACATTTAAGGCTGTGAAATCTTGGGAGAAGGTAAAATGACGTGGTGGATCAATCAGCTGATGCTTCTCCCCTGCACAGCAGGAGACTCCAGCAAACCTCTTGTATTTTGTGTGGAGACTCAGCTCTGACTGAATTTGTCTTTTGGCACTATAAGAGAAGAAAGAGATTTAAATTTTAAAAAGAGGAAGTGAGAGAGATGGAGAGAGCATAAGCTTATGCATGGCTGCAGGTTTTTCAGCTAAAAGGAGCTGTTGGTTGTCCAGGAGAGTAGCCATTTCTTGTGTTACTCTGCTGTGCAATACTCCAAGTATGGGTGCAGAGAAGGTTTGTAGCTAAATAAAATAAAATAAAAATAATTTTTAAAAATACTATGCATTGGTCACAGAGCCAGAGATGTGGATGAATCCTGGGATGCTGATCATCTGAAATTATTCTCCTGAGTTTTTAACACCTGTCACTGGTGACAAGTAAAGCCAATGCTTTACCAAAGCAGAAATTCAGGGAAGAGTTTTGTTTTTTCCCTCTCCATGCAAGAACTGCCTCATCTAAAAGTCAGAAGCCACAAAGAAGTGGGTGTCACTGTTAAGGAATACAGGAGTGAGCAGTTCAGTTACTCTACATTGTGCAGGGGGGACAGCCATCCACTTTTGATCAGCTACAATGCAATTTTAAAAACATCTACCTCTCTGTAACGTAATACACTTGAAATACCACATTCTTGCTCATTAATAGTAAATTATAGCATACACATTAAGCTGTTCTTCAGAATGTAAGTCTAAAGGCTTTTGACAACCCCATCTTCTGTTTCTGGGAAATGTGGTAGGGAACCATAATACTAAAAAGGCATTTCTTTCCTCACATTTCACATACTTTTCAATATCTTATTTTTGTTTAGGAAAAATTACTAATTCCTAATACTAACTTGCCACTTCAGTTTTTTGCCATTACATTTTTTTAATCTGTTCACATCAATCTGCCAAGAAAACAGTTTAGTTTAGTTTTATTTAGCGTTAAATTATTTTCATTTTTAATTCATGCTTTTCTCTCAATAAATATTGAGGGAAATCACAGAATTGAGCCAGTCACAGATTTTTGTTGCTAATAGTTTATTTCAGGAAATTGGACCTTTTTGTTGGCCAAATCATCACTTGTGACAGCTATTAATTTCTTCATAACTGCAAAACATGTTTTGTAGAGCCACAATGCCTCTAAACCAACATACTCATCACTTGAACTTTCCTAAGCAGATGATGAGTTCTGCTGAAGATGACAGTAATTTGGTTATTCCTCAAAATGGCAATGAATTTTTAGAACTCGGCTGCACAGAGGTAAGTTGCCTTTTGAAGAGTGCTGGAAAAACAGGGAATTGCAGAATGACCAAGGAGGCATCCCGGGAGAGCAGCCCAGACAGATGATCCTGGAGATTCTGTCTGCAAAGTACCAAAGCACTTTTGGCAGCACAGCAAAGCCTCTCCAGCCCTACACCAACTAACCCAATTCCTTTGGGAATGCCTGCCTTAGAAAAAGTGTAGGAGGGTATGAAAGAAAGCTGGTGACTGAAGTGATATCAGATCTAAAAATCATTCTTCAGCGGTCTCCTAATGAATGCATCAGTATTGTCTAAAATAAAGAAAACATCCACAGCAAAGCAGGCAGCACACTTGGCAGGGGCAGGATCCCAGGACAGCTGAGAGCACGAGACTGTGTGTGGCCGCAGCTCAAGAGGGCTTTTCAGCTTTTCCGCTTGAAACTCTGCCCCAGTTTGGTTTGTTTTCTTTCTTAAACTGCTTTATTCAGTGCCAGCTCCTGAAAAGAAAGGTGTGGGAGAAAAGCTCTCAAGGAAAGATTTATTTTTAGCTTAAGTAGCTAGGCCAGCAGTTTACAAAGCCAACAAAGGCCCAGGTAGTATTCTCCAGGACACTCAAACCTCCATGGGCAGAGTTCCCTCATTTAATTCAGGAACTGAGTTTTGGCTTGAGCATTTCCCTCGTTTATCCATATCCAAGTAAGGGATTTCTCTAGTAATGCCTGAGGGGATGGGTCCCCTTTCTGACAGGCAATGGGAAGGAGAGGAAGAAGCTGCCAAAGTCATTTTTGCCAGCCAAATTACAGTGGACAGCTGATACGCCACCATCCCGACCCCTGTGGCAAAACTTCCAAAGTGCCCTCATTCCTGCCTCCTTGGCCCCATGTGAGGTGCTCCTGCTCCACTGGGATTGCTGAACTCAGACCTCAGTTAGCAGGTGTTGCCCTCATTTGCAGGTCCTTGGGAAGAGCTGGTAATTAGGAGGAGATTTCCAGAACAAGTTGCCACCCTTGACAGCAACATGGGAAGAACAGGTAACTGGCTCATATGCAAAAAAGCAACCAAAGGCAATTTAATATTGTAAGCATTGGAAAGGCAAGAAAAAACAGAAAGTAGGATTTTAAAAGGATAATGGTTTTAATAAACTGTAAGCCTTACATAGATGCATAGGTAATTAAATATCAGAGGTAAGTCTTGCTAATTATCTAGGAGCTGAACTTCCCATTTGCATCTTCAGTAACAAGATTTATGTAGCTTGAATGGTGCCCACCTCTACACTTTGAGTTTTGTGATTTTAAGGCTTGAGCAACTATAATTGAAGGACCTTTTTGGAGTGAGCATAGCACTGTGCAGTGCAATGTGACATTCAGAATATATCAGTGTCACTTGACACAGGAGTTCTGATTATTTTCATTTGTGTGCTTCACCCTGTCATTTATCACCAGTGTAGCTCATCTACCTCAGACCCTGGTGTCTCACATAGTTCATGCAGTTTTCCCTATTCCTATAAACCTCTGTCATTTTAATCACGTGTTTTATGTGTTTAATTCTTAAGGTAAAGACCTACTTTTATTTGCACACTAATGATTTTACTAGCCTATTGCATAATGCAAACAGTCCTAAAATAGGGCAGCTAATCAACACGAACATGAGATGTGAAGATTGAGGCAGCATAATCCATTCACACAGCAATGTATGTCTGCAACAGAAGAGACTTTTATTTTTCTGTTAAATAGGATGCCAGCAGGAGCTGAGACTGCTCTTTGATTCAGCGATAATGAGTGAACGTTGCACCAAGGAAATTTACATTTTGCCAGTGGTATGAAAAGCACAAAATTACTCTTCTTAGTTCAGATTTAGGCTCCCCAAATACACACTGATTTGCTGAAGTCTGAGTGCTCTGAAGCTCCTATTTTCATGAATGAAGATTTTGGCAATCTAGTAAAAGATAGCATCCAACATGAAAGGTAAAAGTAGGGCAGGTGACTACCCATCAACATTCCTTCTGGACAGTCTTCTTCTCTGAAGCACATTAACCCATCTTCCTCTTCCTGTTCCCCTGCTGCAAGTGAAATCAAATTTTCATCAGTTTTTGCCATATCTGCTTCATCTGGAAACTTTCTGAAAATATATTAGAAAACCTATATAAGGCTCTGTACTGAGGCAGAAGCACATTTCTCTGTGCTGACATCTACCATGTCAAACTATTATCCAGGCTTCCCGCTGGCTGATGCTGCAGGAGAAAGCTGAACTTTGACTTCAGGGTAGGCAGTGAAAGGTAATTTGGTCTATGTATCACATCTCAGGCAGGAAGAAGGCTGCAGGTCTCGTATAAAGCAGACCTGTGAGGCCATGTACAATGGCTGTGGTGGTTCAGGCAGGGACTGTGAGGCACCAGCAGTCCCACAAGGCTGGAAGTCACCTGGAGGTGATGGCTTCCTGCCCTGCTGTGAAGGAGCACAAAGGGTAAGTGCCACGTTGCCACCCAGCACATTGCACTGCGCAGGTGGACATGGTGCATTAGAACCATAACAAATCAGTGTATAGAAGTGTGTGTGTGTGTACAGGTCCTGACACACCAGGTTAAAACTGAAACAAGTTTACAATGACGTAACAAGATGTAGTCTTCTTTACTGGCTGGTTTGGTAGCATGGACAGTAGTGGTATTTCTGATTTTTTCTGATAGAACTTCTGGTCTAAAGCAGAAACATTACACAATTGACCAGCACCTAAAGGCCATTTCCTGGGCATTTCAGTGATTGTGTGTTCTATCCTGAATACAAACACTATCAATTTATTTCTGTTAATTTGGGTAATACCAACCCTGAGTTCCATGTTTCTGCAAAATTAACAGTGCAGTCTATATCCAAATAAACTAGTCAGTATCCTGAAGATGGAAACATGATCGTTCTACAACAACTATAGCTGCTGGTGTCCTGTAATCAAGATAAAATTCCTGGGAACAGAAGTCCCACATAATTCATGAGTGCTTCCAGAATGCTGCTAGAGAGCGTCATATTGAAAGTCAGTCTTTTGCTTGTGGGTGGCTTTTAACAAACTGATAGAGATTTGCTTAGAATCTTGTTAAGTACATTGCTATTATCCAAGCTATTACAGGTCAGCCAGTCCACCTGAAGGTGTCCTTCCCCAATCCAGAAGATGGGGGAGAAGGTGACTACTATTTATTGCATTGTAGTGGTTAACAGGAAAGAACCTATGCTGCCAGCACTACTGACTTAGTAGCCTTGAATTTAAAAAAATGACTATCCACTTTTTTTACCTACATAAAGGAGGCACTTCAGCTAATTTTGATATATTTTCCCTTTTGTGTTTTGATGTGAAAAAGCAGTATCCTCAATCTCCCATTAATACATTCATGAACAGGGAAAGTAAGCACATCAGCTAACAAGCCAAGTCTGTAACTGCAGAAACAACAAATTACTTCTTAAATGACCAAAAATAAAGTCTCCTTTCAATTCCTGACACTGGAAATGCAAAGCTACTCCTCAGTCCTATATAGTTTCTCTACTATTGAGCAACTCAGCCTCCTCAGTGGTGGGTTGAGGAAACGCTCTGCTCAGGGGCTCAGGACCATGCCCTCCTGATGGGAATGTGAAGTTACTTCCTTCAAAAAGTGTCTTCAAAGTCTGTATGGGTGGCAGCCTAATTCGTTTTCCCTCTCCTTCCACTCCACAAGTGTTTATATCACTTGTTGCATAACCCCCCCCGCTTTTGTTAATTTATTATACTGGGACAGCAGAACATGGCAGATGAAAATGATGGAAGCAAGGCTCATTAGAATTCCATGTCCTTTGAGTGTAACATAAAAAAATGCTATGTGAAATGTCATGAAAGTAGATTTTGAAGTTTTGACAGATGTGAGAAAAGGAAAAATGTTTGCCATTTGTCTTAATGACACTTTAGTACATTTGGAGTGCCTAAGGTAAAAAACCCAAACCAACACCAAGTGACAATTCTGTAGGGATGTGAACTCTTTCCAAAACTGATGCTGGAGCTGAGAGCAGGCCCACAGAACAGGAGCAGACCTGGTTCTGGGCACAGGCTGCCAAAAGGGAGCAGCAAGTGGGATAAAAGTTAGTGAAAATCATAGTCCTGCATGACTTAAGCTTGACCTTTGAGTAAGAACTGGCTAGTCTGTTCCTCCCCACAATACTGCAGCCCTAAGGTCTCTTCAAACACAGCCAGCAGTACAAACAGAGACATGCAAATATTATAGGAGTATGAGAGAATGCATTTATATGTAATTACTAACCCAGCCAAGACAATTATTGTCAGTGTTATATCTAAACATAATGTTCCTTGACTAAAATCCAGTTTAACAGAAGTCAGACAGTATGTTGCCATCAAGCTGAAATTGTCCAAAGGGGCTTGAAGTTTTGACATTATATGAAAAAATGGATATGTCATGGACATACCATCCATGTTTTGATTCCTGAACTTGGAAGCTGAATCTGTGACTTTGTGACTCTCCTAGATGCACAAATATATGGCTTCAGTGGCTGCACCTTTTGTCCCCTTCAGGCTCTGAATGCTCATTTCTCTCTACTACAGGAAAGGACATAAGGGCAAGAATAATACTTCAGACTTTGGACCAAACAAACTACATTTCCCCAAGGCAGGCTTTCACTTCAAGCAAATACTACTCAGCTGCCCTCCAATAAATGATCTTACTCCTTAAAGCTTCAAAGTAAAACTGCCTGCTGAGCAGAAAAACCCAATGGGGTTCAATGTGGTGCAAGTCACCACAGACTAGTGAGTGACACTACACATGGAACCACTTCTGCAAAACCCATCTGTCCGTACAGACTGGTGAGACAACAAACCCAGAATAAGCATTTGATTAATCTATCACCACTTGGGTGGCAACAGTGGTACAGCAGGGTTCAGTGTGCATGTAGGGCAGAAATCCAAACCCCCCCGTCTTCTCAAAGTAATCCAAATTTGAAAAAATAATTTTTTCATAGTATTAAAGCAAGGGACACACAATGAATGTCAGCATTTACCTCATTGGCAAGAAGTCCAAGTGGAATGGGATATAGTTTCAATTATGATGAGCTCACCTAGTCTTGTCCCCTTTCCAAGGAAGAGTGTGGCCACTGAAAGAGCAGTAAAGGAGGAGGTCCAGGTGATGCATTACTCTTTTATGCACATGCATAGGATTTTATGCAATCTCAATTTTATGATTCAATATTTATGAAATCAGACTTTCTGGTGATAAACAATGCAACAGCACACTAGCACATTTATTTGAGTCAGAAATGAGAAATGTTCAAAACCTTATCTTGAAGAACTAGTTCTGGTTGGAGTATTTGCACTGAAGAATCAATTTGTTGAACTTAGTCTTTTTGCCTGCTTGTAAATTGTCCTGAAACAGATCACAACTTCCATTAATACATCCACAGTTCAAAATTATCTAAAAAGCAATGCAGACTCCAAACTGAGTTGCTGGTAAGCTACTCATTTACTGCTTCAGCTATTTGATATTAAAAACTGAACCGTTTTTCCTTGTGCCCATAGCTCACCTGGTTTGTCAGTTCCCTGACTGTGTGAGCACAGCTTTTTCAGGTACAGATATTTACAAGAGTTAATTGCTAAGATTACCTTCTCTGTCCTTCACTTGCTTCTATCTGCTCTTCTTTCTAGACTATAATCTCCAGAGGCAGAATTTCATACCCTCTCAAAACAAAACACCATCCTCAGTTAGGACTACCAGGCCAGCCTGGAATATTAGCTAGTGATATGAGGGGAAAGAATACCACAAAACAACTACCTCCTTTCTGCTTTTGTTTTGCTAAAAATTCAACACCATGTACAGCTGATGTGAAGTTTACATAATTATTGCTGCATCTCTTGAGATCGGTGTATGAATAATCCACATTTTGATGTGTTTTCTGAGTGGAATGAGAGCTGGAGCTAAGTAAGGCAGAAAATGTCATGTTGTCATGTCTACTGCTTGATTAGAAATGGGCAGCCAGCCGGTGGTGAGGCTCTCACCACGACAGAAACAAAGTCCTAGTGTTTTGCTGCTCAGCTTTCTCTGCAGTGGCTGCAGTGTTAGAGATGGATCTATCCAAGCTACGTGGCTGCGATGCAGAGAGCAGCTCAGCCCCACTTTGCAGCAAGGACCCAATAAAAGATTCCAAAACCCAACAGAGACTAAGGAAAAACTAGGGATATAACCAGCCGTAAGCCTCTAGTTACTGCCATAATGAGTGCAACTGCACTGGTACAAAATAGCCAGCTGAGATGTCAGATCTGGTAGCCCAGCACTGACTGCAATATCAAAATCTTTTGCTGTGGGAAGCTGGGAAACACGGAGATAGGAGTGGGCGTGGATTTTTCCTGAGTCTCGCCTGGCTGCCCTGCTGCCCTTCTCCCCGTGCCACACAAATGAGCTCATCGGTGCCATGGCCCACACACCTCCCCAAACTCTTTTACACCACAGCTACTGAGCATTACAGTAACTGCTGACAGGAAAGAGCTTAAATAATGCTCTCCAACAATATCATTTTGATCATCTGTGGACTCAGGAAAAATTTCTATGCTGACTTACACAGGTTGCTATTTTATTTGCAGCTCTGTAAACTTTGGATTATTATTTTGAAAGGAAGGTGACTGCATATAAAGCCAGCTCTGCAAAACACTGGGAACAGGACAGACTCTCATTTCAGGAAAAGTATAGCTAAAATGTGGCTGCGGAAGGAAGGATCTGGGAAGCCATCACACATGCAAAATCTTCTCTTCCAGTAAGTGTTACTAATTTCCTCACAGATCCTCCACTGGTGTTTTTAATTGAGATAAATAAGAGAGACCCAGATATCTAGTGCTTAGTGTTTTTCTTTGCACCCTCAACACTTTTATTAATTTATCATATGCAGATTGGCTATTATTATGCAAGTACTTGCATGGCAGATAAGTAAATCCATACCCTGTGAAAAGCAAGCCCTTTCCATTTCAAGAAGTCAGCTATCTGCTAATGCATTTTACAGTGTGCAGTCTTGACTGGTTACTTTTGCTTTTCACAGCTTTCCCATTTTGAAGAGAAGACCATGTTATTGGGAAGTGTGTCCATTCACAGCCTGCAGCTTTACTCCAGCTTGCAGCAGCTTTTCGCTGCAGAAAATGAGAGGGATTTCTTAGTGTTCCTGTGAGAAAAGTCTACATTCTTGAAAACAGCATGAATAGGAAAGCTCTTCCCCCACGTAATGTGAGTGATACCAAATTCTGTCCTTCTGTGGGTGCAGTGATGTGAAAAATAGAAAACCTGTACTGCCTGACCCCATGGGTCTGTTTTACATCTGGAAAACCAAAAGCAAATAAGACATGTCTGAAAATGGAAGCATATGTCCTTTGGGAGAAAGTAAAAAAAAAAAAAAGACACCTCTTTTCACATTAATATTTTTACATTTTTAAATAAATTATTCAGTGGGTTCATGGGAAACAAAGAATGGCCATGCTAAGGGCCAGACTTTCCCTGCTCCTTAATGAGATGTACAGGATGGGAACACAAGGCAGGATGCAGGGCACCTGCATTCTCCTGAGGAGGACAAGGGCATGAGTATGCTGCTGGTACTGGCCGGGTACCCAGTGCTCTGCAAAGAAGTTTAGACTTGGTGTAGATGACAGGAGAGGGATTTTTCAGTGGACATTTGGATACAACTTTGGGAAGGCCCAGCCATTCCTTGCTGACTTTATGCCCATCTCTGAAGAGCCAAGCTGCGACTTGCGTAGCACAGGCACATTAGCACCATCCTCCTTCAGAGCAACTTGTTTCCCACAGAGCCCTGCTAGGTCCTCTCACCATGTTAGGGGTGAAAGAAACAGCAGCTGCTCCAGCATTTGGTGTACGCCACAGTTTAATCAGGTTCTGCCTCCAAATATTAATGGCATAAAGAGACTTATGGGCTATGAAGTACTTCAAGAGGTCATCCAGCCCATTTCCTTGATTTAAGGCTGGATTAGTTACAGTATATCATTCCTGCCAAAGCTAGATCTAATCTGCTCTTCAAGATCTTCAGCAATGGAGATTTGACAGCCTCTGAAGGCTGCTGCCTCACCATCATTAGCATTACAAAGTCTCTCCTTGACGCCTAACTCGATTCTTCCTGGCAGCGATTGAAGACCGGTGCTCCTCTCCTAGCCACCAGAGATGAGGAGATTATTCCCAGCTACCTTGCAGTGGCCTTTCATCTCTGCAGAGATTGGCTTCACACCTCCTCTCAGTCCTCATCTCTCTGAGCTAAACACAAACTCAGTCCTTTCTTGGTGGCACATTTCCTTCTCTTCTCACCTCACTCCATAAAGGTGTGTGCAAGCAAACGATCAGTACAGTTACAGGAACTGGGGAGAAGCCTTGTGCCTAAGTGAAACTGCCCAAGGAAATTCTGGTGTGCTATCTGGCATTTACACAGAAAGTTGTGTAACTATTTACTGAGCAATCAGTAAACATGGTTTTTAACCATGGCAACCTCCGTACCATGCATCTCACATTTGTAGACAGCTGCTTCAAATAAATAGGCAGCAGACCTGAAATAGCATCACACCACTGCCTTAATTATTAGCCCATTGATCTTGTATCATATGTAAATAGGGACCTTAGAAAGCACTTTTGGAGGAAAGAAACATGAATCTTAATCATCCCAGATAAAAAGGGAAACTGTAGAGAGACCAGGCTAGGAAAGGTATTGCAAAAATTGCTTCCTCTCTGAAAAAGAGTATGCCAGTTATATAGAAAATATGTCTATCAATCCAAATGCACAGAAAAAACAAGAAGTGACTGATGTGACAGAGTATGCCAGGTGCCACCTGCTGTTACAACCTGCTTTTGCTATTATTATATGTCACACACGTGTTCCAACGGTGATGATAAATATAACATGCATATGTGGCTTTAATATCCAGGTGCTCATTTTGGGTAAATGACCCTCTGGATCTGAATATTGTTTCAGTATCCACAACTGGTAGTGTCTGTAAACTGGTGACTCAGTCACGTGAATCTCAAACTCAGCACGTTACACTTGCAATCAGTTGGAGGGCAGGTATTACTGGATACCAAATAGGGACAGTGGCTCCAAAATCCATGTTGAAGCCTGTTTATAAATACCCATTGAAATACACCATCTGTGAGAGCATCTCATGCATCCTGTTTGGTTCCAGGTCCTGACATTTATTACAACTGCCTGTCCTAACCTACTGCCCAGAAGCTCACCTTTTCATGGCTGGATACATCAGTTGATGGTGGTGGCAAGGACCACTCTACCTGTGGCAACATCTGCCCTCAAGTGACACAGTGCTGCCCTGCTCCAAATTTTAAGCACCTGTGCCTTCAGCTGTAACGTTTACCTACCCCTGGATTGGCAGTGTGTCACAGCAGAGCCATCTGAGCATGGAGCATCTTTAAGGATGGTTTCTGAACTTGTTTTAGCCTCATTAAAAAGCCAAGCCACTGCTGCAGTGTTTTCGGTGTTGTGGCTCATGGTTAACCTACACAGACTGGTGGGGTGGTGGTGAGACTCAGTGGTTTGCTAGTCACAAAGCCCTTCCTGGCTATCTTTCTGCAACAGCTTAACAGAAAGAGCACAAAAAAGATGGGATGGGAGGTTGTTTTTCCAAAAAGATTATTTTTGGAAATAATGTGGTGAGAAGGTAGGGCAGGACTTGTGCTCCTTGCTGACCTTGGAGAGCCTCGGCTGCTGCCAGGCTGTGTAAAATGCAGTCACTGATACTGGCAGGAAGACAATTGCAAGTTACATCAAAAACTGCGTTTTTCTTGACATTAAGATTCTCAAAATTCGTCATAAAACCTCCTTAAAATTCATGTCTTTAGAAAAATGAAAGATTTAGGGTTTTTCGTAATTAAGAAAGCTTTCAGTAGCAATAGACATGAAATCAATGGGCACACTTCATTAATTCAGATGAAACATGAGCTATTCTGTACACTCTTGCAAAATGCCAAATTACCTTCATGAGAAACAAAGTAGATTCTGCCCCCAAAATTACAGGGTTTCTCTTTGCAGCCAGTTAGTTGGGAAACACATGGCTTTCTCCACAGCTCAGCCCAAACAATACAAGAAGCCACAAAAGCAAAATACATGTAAGCTCCATTTGGCAGCTGTTTGGGGGTTTGTCCCCACAAGCCAGGTGAGAAGAGGGATGGACATGTCACGTCCCACAGAACAGCAGTATCTAAGCAGACAGCCACGAGAGGTCAGAGCCAGCACTCAGCGGCAGCAGGCACAAAGCCAGCGTGTTCACCTCGGTTTGCACAGTGCCAGGGACCTGGCCTCTGTCCCAAAATAAAGGTGACACCACAGTGTAGGATTACAGGCCTGGGACACGAGGGAGGACAGCATCATTCCAACAGGCTCCCTCCCTGCACTCCTAACCCTGCCAGCTCCTTCAACCACCTGCGGAAATTGAGATGCCCTGGCAAAGGGGCGGCATCCACCTTGGAGTCAGTGCTGAAGCATCCTAACCAAGCTGGTCCTCACAGTGTTGAGCACCTCTCAGAGAGCTAGCCAGCTAATCCTTCATTATAAAACATGTCCTTGGCTTCTTACTCTGTTTTTTCAGTGTAGATTTCTTTCCCTTAACCATGCATGCCTGCATGCATCCGCCCTCAATGTCTTCAATTGCAGCAGCTTGCTTAAATATACTTCTACAGAACACAAGGCAAAGATAACTCACAGCCAAATTCTACCTGAGGCACCATTCACTTCACCTCAATATGTGCTCCATACTTAATATTGTTAACGTAATGTCTAACAAGTCTCCTTTTGATTACATTGACAAGAAGAGGGGGAAAAGAGCAAAAGACCGAGGTTCTGAAAAGATTATTCAGAGAACAATGAAATAAACTCCAATCTAACTTTTCAAGTGCAAAAAGGTCCAGTGTGTGGAAGCTGAGGGCTGAAGTGCAAAACGATCCCAGCAAAGTGGCCCAAAGGAATGGGACAGGGCAGACACAGGCAACACAAGGACAGAGCAAAGAAGCAAGGCAGGCACACAGAGCTCTGCCTTTATTTCACTCTGCTGGTGGAAGAATTCAGGTTTTATGGTTGGCAGATCACACTGTATCCTGCTTAGACCTACTCAGAGGAAAACGCAAGCAAATACCATCCATGGAAGAGGTTCAGGTCAGCCTTTGCCTACTGTAGACAAATATGCACTAACAAATGCAGCAGGAAATCTGGCTCCCTCTGGACAAATGCAGACCATGGAATAATGTCATGCCTGGCAAATTGCTGCATGAGTGCAGAATGCATTTAACCCTTTCCAAGCACCCCCAAAAGCCATTACAAGATCTATTACTTTTCCTAGACTCCTCCACTGGCACATGTCTGCATCTGGTGTTTGGCCTCCTATAAATGAATTAGGCAACCAGAGAGGAGTAGCTCCAGACCAAGGTGCCTACATGGCCACAGCCCACCCAGCAGCAGAGTTCCTGGGGCCATCCAGCCTCACATGCCCATCTGGGAGGCATTTCCTCTCCATAGCAGCATACATGAAATGTAGATGATGTGTCTGAATTACAGCCATGAAGGTTTAGTCTCTTACAGTCCCAGTGACAGGCGAGTTATTTGTGGCTTCACGCAATTATCCTTTCTGCTAATAATTTTCTGGCCTTCACAATAATTTTACCACTCACTTAAATCTTCTCCTGTCCATCTTTCCTCCCTGTCAACAAATAGATTGTGCCTAGTTTTGCTTTTTTAAAAGTTACTTTAAAAAAGCCAGCACAGTAATTCCCTTTGAACAGCCAGACCACGTGGGCTCAAGCTTGAGAGTTCGAACAGCAGCTGTTGCAGAAAATAACCTATTCATTAGGCTTCCAAGGAAAGCTGATCAAATTACTCAATACAAATAATTTATCTAACAATTTTCTCTTTGCAGATAATCTACATGCAGGACACCTTCACTGGGGCAAAACTGATTTTTTTATTATTATTATTTTCTACAAAAATCTGTCAAAAGTTTTGCTGTTTCTGTACACAGTTGCTAGGAGCGTTCATTATTCGTGGGTCAGTATTTGTGCTGCGAGATTGGCACGCGCTATTGTTTCCACACTCTGCTGAGATGACCTACACTGTGAAACAGGCCTGAAAAAAATTGCTGAAGCTTTGTCTTTCCTCTAAGGTAGCATTCTGAGAGGTGGATGTGGAAAAGCTGGCATGGGGAATACTGATATTGCAAGGCTGTTTCTCCCCACCAGTACAGGGCAAGAAAGAGGGGAGCACTTGATGTTATAAATGGACTCCAAATTTAAACCTGCTGCAGTGCTTTCTTTGGTCTGACATGGAAGAACATATGTGTGTGTGTGTGTGTTTATATATATAAAAAACAAAAGCCAGTATATGTTGGCTGTTAAGCAAGTTTACATTCCATTTTCTCTTGTCATGCTGACACAAATTATTTGCTCTTGTGTCTGTACTGCTCTTTGCAAAGGGTGCAGTGACTACCTTTAGCCATTGCCATTTGATTAACTGTCTAAAAGCCAGTTCTTTGGGGGCAGGTGGGAAGTTCCTTACTGGGTGGCCCAGAGTCGGTAAATAACAGAAATTTGCTTTTTCTGCACGTGGTTGGGATCCACCAATCTCCATTTCACAGCATGCTATCCGGCCTGCTGATGGGGGTCCACGAGGGGGGCCTCTGGTCCCCACAGTGCCACCTTCTTGCATGGGCCCCCTGGTTACAGCCCTCAGCTGCCTTTAGAAAGAAAAAACGTCCCTCCATGCGATGCTGCGCTCGTGTCAGCCCGCGGCGCGATGATTGATGACACAGCTGCTTCCGCAACCCCTGTCGGAGAGCTCTAATTTAATTAATGGCTTTCGGCGTGTGCGCGACATCGCTCCTGCAGCACCTCCGTGCCTCGGGGGAGCGCGGGCACGGCAGGGCGGCTGCTCCTGGCACCGGCAGGGAAATGGGAGGGTGGCAAGACAGATGTGCACACACAAGGGCCAGATGCGATCGCGCTCCTCGCGGGTTTGCGATAACCTTCACGTAGGCAGCGGCACGTGGAGCTTCCCTCAGCAGGGCAACAGCAGCAGCTTCCCGAGCTGCCGGGCATCTGCCACCTGTCTGCCGTGTCCCCGGGAAAGCCGCGAGGAGCAGGGAAGAACCGCCCCGCCTGATGCCTGCTCAGCTTTCTGCCTGCCACGCACAAGTGGAAACACCTGGACCCAGGAGCAGGGGAAGGGTAAGCAGGTGGGAAGGAGTCATTTGTTTTCCCTTTGATTGGCAGCAAGGGGAGATCTCAAAGGGTTAATGGTGTCTTCTCAGCCCAGATGTACAAAAGGAAAAAAAACAAAAAACAACCAAGCTATGCTAAGCTTTCCTGAAGTCTGGAGAACTCAGAAGAATGTGGCAAAAGTCTTTCCCAGTTGTAAAATACTGCAGGATGTCTTTTATCTTCTACCAGTGTGCCTTTTGTCCTTGTCAGGAGTAGGGGATGTGGGGCCGGACGGCAGAAGAAGAAAATGGGTTAGAGAAAAGCTGGCTAACATGACACTCCCCTGCCCCCTCAAAACTCCACCCTGGTTTAGAGTCTGGACCTGTACCCCCACCTCCCACACCTAAGTCAGTCTTGCCTAAAGAGAAAGAATATTGCCAAAATATCAACTAAATTAGAACCAGTTTTCAGGAAGACCTGCCTTGGGAGAAGGAATTGCAAGAGTTGCTTGCAGGTCCCAGTTTAGTGGACTTCCCCTGTGTCCCCACCTTTAGGTTCAGTCCCTCATGACCTTTTAAGGCCCACCATTGATGAAAGCTCAAGTGTAACCTTCAAGCTTGCTACCATCTACACTCCTTGACATAATAAAGCTCAGCCTTCAAGAGAAAAGCTGCTGTCTTCCAGACCTGCAGTTCTCAGGGCAAGAAAGAGCCATCAACAGAGACACTAACATGTTTTTGGCTTGGTAGTGAAAAGAAAAAAGAACAAGGGCAAAGGAAAAACCTCAGAGAACTTCCATCAGCTTCTGAAATGGTCCCTAGCTGAATGGGTTTGGGAAAAAGGATAAGCATTTTATTTTCTTCAGCATGCCCTGCAGCATTTGTCCATCATTTTCTTTGAGATGAGCCAGTCTCATTTAAGTCCGGTATTTATTGGTAAAAATATTCCTCTGACTTGTTTCCCTGGAACATTTCAGCCTGGGTCTGCAGTCAGGCATTTCTGAAGAGTATTTGCTTCAGTTCAGCACAATCTTCAACCTTGGACCAGGTTTTAAAAATAGTAAGCTTCTACTTTTTTTTTTTATCATCTTTTTCTCCCCTTTCCTTGCTGTTTCCTTTTCATTACCAAGGTACAGCTGGAAAGAGGGAGAGAGACAGAGATTCTCCTTTGTTTTGAACTTTCACTTGGACCAAAGACTTGTGCTTCAGAAAAGCAATACTGCTCTCCCAAAGGCCATCCTTCACTTCTGTTATGCCTCGTTGCCTTGCCTCCCTGCATGAGAGAAAACCCTTAACAATATTGTCTCCCTCAAGCTCTAAGAAAACAGGTAATGATGCATGGATGTGCAATGAAATTTCAAAAATGTGCACTGACTTTTTAGAAATATGCCAACTGTCAAACAAAAAATAAAAATCAGACCTAGCTAATATTTAAGCCATTAAGTCCTCAATAGCACCAACTCTGAACTGAAGCCTCTGTCACAGCACAGCAGTTTGTCCAATATTTATTGTTTACAGTTTACCCCAAAAATATGACCTGGTGCTTAACCCAAAAGACCGTTTGCTTATTGTTATTATCTCTTGCCAGCCTACTGCTGACACACTTCAGCAGTCCATGGGTGGGTCCTGTGTAAAGTTTTTACAGGTTTTCCTATTCAAAAAGCCTTCAAAAATCATAGCTTTTGTTGTATAATGACATGGCTATGTGTATAGAGATGTCCAGGAGGAAGGACTCTGTATTTTGTGCTTACGTGAAGGTGAAGTGATAGCAACTCCTTTTGAGAGGGGTACAGGAGCCAAGCTATAGATGCAGATACATTGACAGGTCAATGGAAATATGTGTAAACTCTCTGTGTTGAGTCATACTGTGTAGAAGGGAATACAGGTGACTTTACCCTAATAAGTAACAGCTGTTTATTACCCAATACAGCCTTGCCCCTGATGAGTCATGTCTATATCCAATAAAGGTAAGTGTGATAAAAGAGAGTGGGTTAGCTGGTGAGGGGCAATCATCATGGAGGGTCACAAACATAAGGACCATGAAGAAGAATCCTGGAGAGAGAGAATCACTGCTGTGAGGTCAGTGGGGTCTGCAGTCAGAGCCTGTTGTTGGAACCTTGTAGTCACAGTCTAGCTGGGTAAAAGCCTGCAGTCAGAGTCTGCAAACCAATACATGCAGTCAGAGTTTAGCAGGAAATAACCAGCAGTCAGAGGCTGCAAGGGAAACCTACAGTAGGGGCTTGCTGCAGCCAGAGTCAGTGAATGGTTGGAGTCAGGATGGCTGAGCTGTAAAGAGGAGTAAACCAGGACCCATTTCATGCTGTGGTAAACAAGAAGTCTGTGTCTTGCCCAATTTCTACCCTTTAACAAAAGGGCTGCTGCAACAATACTTGGTTTCATTTTCCTATAGGTATATGTATTTATGGCTGTACTATATGCTGTGCACCCAAAGATTTGCTATGAAGTGGATGTGTGCAAATGGACATGGCTGCACACCATCTCTAGTGGATGTATATATGTAAGCACATCAATGAAAAGATATACATGTTAGATTTGCCTGTCTCCTTTCTTAACTTGCTCTGCAAGGACTTGTAGGGAGCAAATAGATCTCAAAGTGGGCGTGTGTATGAGGGGTGTTTGCAGGGGTGTTTGTGCATTCCAGCTAGCACAGCCAGCAGTGTGCATATGGGGATGTCAGAGCAGGGTAGCAGCCACTACACAATTCCACAGTATGGATGGTAACAGTAGGGGTGTGTCCATGCTGCTGGGTGCAATTCCAAGCCTTGCCCAGAGCTGCTGGCTCCACAGGCAGCGACTGGGCAGGGAATGGGCAAATCAATACAGTAGAGAGGCCATCAGGTAGGTGCTTGTGGGTGGTGAGGCCAAGCCTGTTGGCTGCATGGGCTTGTTCAGCTCCTGCTGGGCTGTGATTGAAAGCAAACAGGACGTGGCTCCCTGTGGAAAGGCTGGAGCTGCAGGGGACGTGGCTGGCTGTGCACTGGTGTGCAGTGCCTGGGAGCCAGCATCAACCCACGCCATGAGGCTGCAGCCTCACATGGGGCCATCCTTTTGTGGCTTATTTTAACCACTTAATCAAATTGCACTCCTGGGCTTTTCACTGAAGGTAGCCCAAATCACATTTAGACAAAGCAATTTGGAAACATATTTTATTGACAGAAGCCAAATAGAAATAGGTTTAGAAATAATCACATGCATGCCACACATTTTCTGGTTGCTTTCATAAGGCTTTTCAAACTAGAAATATTTACATTATCTAGGGTTTGCATTTTCCCAGGATTACAGGTTACACTTACAGCTCTGTGCTGCGGGCATAATGCCCCTGTGGCTGTAAAACCCTGGTGTGCCCAGCTGCCCACCCATTCCCCTTGCATGGGCACCCTCTCTCTGCAAACCCTGTTTTCCCAGTGTCCCACCCTGCTGAATGTGTGGCTTGAGCAGACACAGACCACAGTGGTGCTCTATGGGCCCACCATTGAACATAACAGAACTGCTTTGGGACGCTGCCACAATGGGGTTCCATCTGCCTATGCCACAGTGCCTGGATCCTGGAGGATGCAGGATGGTGACATCACCACTGTCCCACTGACCTGGAGGGTGGCACTGAGCACTGCCCTGTTCTGATGGGCTGTCAGGTCTGAGGGGTAGGCTCTGATCTCACCCACCTTCATGTACAATCCACACTACCACATTAAAACCTAGTATTTTCCCCCCAGACTCAGTACAAAGTAAATCACAAGTTCAGACCTCCTACCTTTCAGATTTGTGTTTTCCCTCCTCCTCCACACTTGATGAAATATCTCTTTTTTTGCAATGTTCACTTGGCATTTGTGAAAACTACACCACAGGGGATAAAATCCCAACTTTTCTTCATGTGTAGCACACTCACACTGGCAAAGAACTGGGCTGAAGGGCTCAGAGAGAAGGATATGCAATAGGAAGGGGAAAGCACCTGTGAATTTCCTTTATTAAAAGATGAGAGGTAAGTGTGTTATGTCTTCTCTGAAGCTGCAGGAGAATTGTTTTCATATAAAATATTTGAAAACTTTGCTGTGTGGCTTTTCACTAGCCTTTCAGGAGAAAATTATGAGTATTATTTACTTTGTTCTAGAAATATTTTAAGAATTTAAAAGTAATCCCTGTTTTATAGGCATGGTATACTTACTCTCTTTACATATGCTATAAAAGCAAAAATATTTTATACATCTTATTCAAATCTATAAAATATCATTACAGAAAATTGTTACTTTTATTACTCAAGCTGAACTTTCATGAATAGCTACTCCATTAGATTTACACACTGACTTTTAGAGTTAGAAATGACACTGTAAAGCACAAGAATAGCTGTGACATTTATTTTAAGGGCTGCATTACAAATAATTTTCTGATAACAGTTCTTTTTCTGCTCAGGTTATTACTTTATTGCTCCCCAACTTTTTTCCCCAAAGAAATTGCAAGGAGTAAATCCAGCATTTACAGTGACAGATGTCAGAGGAACTGAATGCTCCTTGCAGGTCCTCCAGAGTTTCTTTCCTTGTTTGTACTCCAGACATTTCTTTCCTTGTTTGACCTGGCAGACATTTCCCACCCAGCAGAATCTGTCCCATGCTGGGCTGAGTGCAGGGTCCTGTCAGACAGGGGATGCACTAATGCAGGTCATGAGCTGCTGTCTAAAGTGAGGTGCAGAGCTGCACCTCACAGCATTTGAGGGTGGCTGGAAGCCATTTCAATTTGACTGTGAATGTAAAGGGATATTTATTTCTGTGCTCTCAGACAGGAGCACACATGCAGACCTCCCGTATTTCTAACTAGGGTATCCCAGACAACGAAATGTATGCACAACACACAAAGGCAAGTCCAGCACATCACAGAAACATCAGTAAAATGTCTGCAGCTGTGCTGTGGGACCCCCTGGGATGTCTCCCCTAACCTATATCCCTTTGCCCCTGGCCTGCAATGCTCAACTTCCATGCAAATGTAATTTCCAGGTCCAAAAGATAAATCTGACAAAGCTCAGTAGTTCTACATCTGGAAATGGCTCCTTCTCCCTGTGGCATGGAACCCTGACAGCACATTGCAGTCCAGCGTGCAGCATCACTGCCACAGCAGGGTAAGGTGTTGCAGCACACTAACAGGCTGCCCAGGGAAGTGGTGTGGTCACCAGCCCTGGAGCTGTTTATAAGACAGTGTAGATGTGGCACTGAGGGATGAGGTTTAGTGGTGGGCTTGGCAGTGTTAGGTTTGTGGTTGGACTCAATGATCCTAGAAGTCTTTTCCAACTGAAATGATTTTATTATTGTAGCAGTCAGTCACTTGCAAGTTCTGAGGTGAACAGGAACAAAGACCTTCTGGATACCAGGACCACCACAGAAATTTCAACAGTGACACTAGCCATGGGCACCTGCTGGATTTAAGGTGGCTGGGAATATGGCTGTATTTGAAGGTGGGTGGTGAGCTCATACAGCAGGTTTTCCTACATGAGGCATTTCCATTCATTCTCCCAAAGCCTCCAATGCTGCTGCTGCCAGAGATAATGCTCTGGACAAGGAGAGCTGGTGCTGCTTCTGCATCCCTTGGTGTATTGCCTCTTTTTACCTCCTCTCCTTCTTCATTCCTTCTCAAAGTTTTGAAAGATGCCAAGGAACAGAAACTACAAGGCTAGAAACAGCATTCCAGCCAGCTCCCAACTATTGTGAAGCTTTACCTGGCAGGTTCTTATGACCACCCTCCTGCCTGTGGTGCTTAAGCTGTACAGCAGGAACATGTGGCCCCAGCAACCAGAACCAGTCCCACAGCTTGTCATAACTCTCCCTGAAATGCTTACAAGCAGAGAGCAGCAGTGCTAAATACCTGTATGTGAAAGCAGAAAGCTTTCTCTGTGTGTTCAGGCCTCAAAAGAAGAGAACATTTGTATTACATTTTTAAGCTAATGACAGAAAACTTTTCCAATTGAGATAAAAACAATAAAAATAAAAGGATTGTGGCCTATAACACTCATATCTTACAGCTTCAGGCATCCTATTCCTCTGCCTGTCACTTTTATATATGCATCTATAAAAAGTGTGATAGCCTGCCACTTTCTACATATAAAAATATTATAGCGGGCACCAGTGGCGACCACTATATTTTAGTGCACAAAAAAAATTTCCATGAGGACACCACTTTGATTTTTTCCTACTTATAGTTTCACAGAGCATTACATTTAGGGATCAAGATGTTGATGTGTTCTCTATATGAAAGTTAAGGGATAGACAAGAGTGCTTTCTTCAAAGGAAAATTAATTAATCTCTTTTTCCATATATGAATGAATGAGCTTTTTTCACTGTTATTTGTAAGTATTTCATACTCTTTCAGACTGCTACTATGTTTGCTTAAGTTGGAGGCTTTATTTTTAAACAAAAGTGGATTTGATTTTTAGGTATGCAACAAGTTAAACTTGCATTCTGAGGATAGACGATGAGTTTCCTCATCTCTTCTTGATCAAGCATCTGTAAGAAGAGCACTTATACCATGTTCAAGGAGGAGCTAGAGCAATACTAACTACTACCAGCTCAGGAAGGGTACAGCAAAGGGCTTGTCAGGCCTCTCAGGAAGCATTATTGGGGTCTCCTCCTCTTTCTTTTGTTTCGTTAGTAGCATCAGGATTAAGAGAGGTTTTTGTTGAAATCTAAAGAGAGGCTTGAGGGAGCACCAAAGAAAAGCCACCCACTACTGTTTCAGTAGCCCTCCACTGCTACTAAACTTCCTGCACTGTTCTGGGGAAGTCCTTCAGATGACACCTGAACTGGTCCCAAGAGACGGGGGCACCTGGTGCCACCCCATGCACTTGGGGAGCTCTGCTCAAGCAGAGCCTGCTCCTGCCAGCTCTGGGAATGTTTATGGGGTGTAGTGGATGTAACTACACTCTCAGCCATACAGGAACTGTAAATGATTAGCAAGGTTTGGGGCTTGAGTTATAATGACTGTGTGGGACAGACTATTTAGGACAAATCAGTGCTGCAGCATCCCTGTGTTTCTGTGACTCAAGTGACTGACTAGCAGTGCTGAGACAACACATGCCCAAAAAGTATCCCAAAAAGGATAATTAAAAAAGAAAAAACCCCTCTACAAAAGCCATCAACTCCTTCTGCTCTCCCAGAATTTCATATCTTAGCCTATTTTATTCCCTTTACCCTCCTCACTGACAGAGCACTGCAGCCTGTACTGTAGAGGACAACTACTTGTAAGTTGTTTCCCAGCTGGGGTCTGACTCCTTCCTCTCCTCTTGGAGTCTGACATTCTCACCACTGATGCAGCAAAAGTGTGTTATTTTCAGACATCCTCTCTGAGCTGAAGGAGATGGCCATCCTTGAAAAATCAGATGTATTTCTAGGTGGGAAGTGCACTGGGTATGCCAGTGTGGAAGATGAACCTCCTGTTTGCTCATAACCTACTTATGACTGCTTATCTATTAATGAATAAGGCCTCAGGAAGTCAGGTTTAAAACAACAAAATTGATAGCTAGGAGAAATGTTAAAAAAAGTGAATTTTCAAAAGCACTTAGCATTCACTTCTAATGAATACATTGATTTCCAACACCATTTCCAGTTAAATAGCTCTGATATATGAAATAGGCCATAAATATAGAGAAGTTCTAATACTAAATCATAAGTACCTCATACCCCAGTCTATAGACCAAGGCTGGAGAATGTAAGTATTTGGGAAATCTTTTTTAGGATTCAGCTAGAGGCACTTTGTGTTTTCTCACAATTTCAATGACAAAAAACAAGCTAAAGGAGCCAGATATGCTGGCTCTTAAAAGTTTACAGGCATATCAGAAAAATCCTGGTGTTCAAACAAAACTGCCTGAGAATGCTGGCCATCCTAGATGGCAAAAGGCAAGAAGCTGGAAGGTAAAAATGGCAACACACAGAAAACAAAGTCAGTACGTAGTGAAATAATTTTAAAAGGTCAATGATGTAGGAAGCAGACATCGAAAGGGAGAAAAAAAATCTAAATAAATGTAAATCCATTCAGTCTTGTCTCCTACAAGTCATTAAATATTTCCCAGCAGTGCTGCTCTGTGTACTTGGGCTTGGAGGAGCATTTCTGCCTGCTCACACCACTGTGGGAAGTAAAATGGCCCTGGGCCAGGGATTTCCAAACAGCAACATCTTGCCAGCCTTTCACAGTGCTGCCAACCACTGCTTTTTTGCCCCCAGCTGAACTGGAATGGTGGTTTAGGTTGATTTTTTTTCCAGTGTCCCTTGGCTCTGAAATTAATTCCTTTGGGATCTGAAAGTGCCAAGATGCACTGACCTCTAGCTTGCACTCTCTGCTTGGGTTGGTTTTGTGGTGTGTTGCCAAGGTGATGCCTAGAAAGGCTCAGGCTGGCCCAGAGCAAGGGGTTTGGACTAATTTTAGGGAGGGAGGAATTATATCAGTTGGATGGGTTTGTGTTTTCAGGGCATTAGCTTACTCTTAAACACTTAAGGGATCTGTTAAGGCTCCTGAACCATCAAGACTGGGCTTAAAGCACTTACCTAAGGCTACACCAGTGACAAGAGCAGATAGAAATAAAGGTTATGATGGAGCTCACCATTCTTAGAGGCTCTGTGTGGGGACAGGGCATGCAGAATGAAGTGCAGAGGAGCCTGCTCCAAAATTCACCTCCACCAGCACCCAAACTTCCAATGCAGGGGACAGTGGTGGCAACTTACTCTTGCTTCTGTGGGTTTCTCTTTCATGCAGATGCTGATGGGTGATTTTAAAATAATTGGAAAATTAATAAATATGTGAAATATGAAACTGTTTTGTTCAGCATTTTCAGGCTTCACCTAACAGCTAGAATAGGCAGTTTATCTCTTTGCTTTGATTTATGTATCTTTACTTAGGTAGCATGTGGAGGAAACAGTGGACGGTATACTAGTTTTGGCTGGCAGTTAGTTGTCTTCACAGTAGCTGGTATGGGGCTGCATTTTGGGTTAGTGCTGGAAAAGAGTCTTCGTAGCACATGACTGTTTTTGTTATTCCTGAGCAGTGCTTGTGCAGAGTTAAGCTCTTTTCTGCTCCTCACTCCATCCCATCAGTGAGGAGGCTGAGGGTGCACCAGGAGCTGGGAGCAGACACAGCTGGGAGAGCTGACCCCATCTGACCCAAGGGATATCCCACACCAAACAGTGTCAGTGTTGGCACATAAAGCAGAGGGAAGAAGGAGTGTGGGGGGACGTTTGGAGTGATGACATTTGTCTACACAAGTAACTGTTACATGTGACGGAGCCCTGCTTTCCTGGGGATGGCAGAACTTCCAATGGGAAGTGGTGAATGAGTTCCTTGTTTTGCCTTCCTTGCATGCCCAGCTTTTGCTTTTCCTATTACACTGTCTTTATCCCAAACCCATTTATCCCAAAGGGAGTTGTCTCACTTTGACCCATCCAATTCTGATTTGACCCTAGCCGATCCTGACGGGGGTCAGGAGTGAGTGAGGCGTGAGGGGTTTAGTTGCCAGCTGGGGTTAAACCACAACAAAGACGTGGGGATCCTGGGGGGCTGCACAGTAGAAGATGCTGATAATCAAGCTAGAGGATGATGTTGCTTTCTGTTTTCAAACTGTTCCAAGTATCTGCTCAGCTGGTTAGCAAGGTTTTTCTCTGATTTGGTGGCTGGGGCTGGACCACTTTTGTGAAACATCTGCAAAAAAAGACCATGCACCTATGCTTCTGGAAAAAAATCTCTGAGGAAAATGGGGAAAATGATGAATGTTTTCTGTCCTTTCAGGCAAAGGCTGAATGAATTTAGAAAAATCCCATAGTAGCAGGACACTGAACTGCTTTCTCCCGTCATTTTTATCTATAAGAGGAACTCTGAGGGTGGTCCCCCTCGGGTGCTGCCGCTGTGCCAGATCCTCTACCAGAGCAAGATGTATATAGCATCCATGTATGGATGCATATAGCATCCATATGTGCTTTGGAGGCCCACAGGACAGCCTCTGGGAGGAATCTGGGTGGGACAGAGAAAAGAGGGCCAGGTAACAAGTCACAATGTGAATTCAGCTGTTGCCCATGAAAAAGGTGGCTGAGAATCTAGTTCTAGGTGTTACTTTCCAACACTGGTGAAATATCTCTTCTCTTGATGGAAAGCAGCAGCCTCTCTGGCCTGGCAGTGGCAGCCTCTTGGTTATGGATGTACATGGACAAGGGGATAGGGTCAGCACGAGCACAGCGGGACCAGCCATGGCGAAAGGAGCCCAAACATCTCCTTGGTGGCCAAAGCAGCCTCTGGCAGGTTAATTGTTAGCCACAGTGTAGACTCACGTTGGGCACACAGGGCCCTTCCCGCTATTTGCCATCCTTGGCATGCAAACACCCCCTGCCCCAAATCCATCCCCGGCGCACGGAGTTGCGCCCGGGTGGAGCAGCACTTGGCCAGGGAAAGGTCGTTTTAAGAGGATGCTGAAGCTGAGTGCAGCGTGTTAAACGGGAAGAGCAGGGTCGGGGAGGCCAAAAGCCGGGGAAGGAGGCTGCAATTGCTCCATTGAGGCCACGTCAGCGAGACGGGGGAGCATAAACAGGCGCGGAGGAAAATGAAGGCAGAGCATTTAAAGCCGGTGTGCATTTCTGAGGCAGAGCGAGAGACATCTACCGGCTCCCGCCTCCCCGCCGCCGGGGCCCCCTCCCACTAATTACGGCAAGGTTTCCTCTCCTTTCAGCTGACAGCCGGGGAGCGTAATTAGCGTCTAATAAAACCCCGAAAAGTCAGAAATGCGAGAGCGGGCTAAACAATAAACACGGCGGGCTGGGGCGGGGCGGGAGCGTGACGGGCGGGTAATGCCTGGGCTAAGCGGAGCGCGCAGTGACACTGTTGTCACCGCGCCGCCAGCCCCGAGCGCGCCGCCAGCCCGCCGCAGACAGACAGCTCGAATTAATCCCAGGAGGCGCGCGTGACAGGCGAGCCAGGCAGACAATTAGAGTGAAGGAGGAAATTGGAAATGGCAAAGGTGTGAACATATGTCAAATTACAACTAAATGATAAATTACAATTCTGTCATTGAAATAAGCGGTAATTAAGAAAGATTTCAGCTAGCCCTCTTGGAGGAAAGAGAGGAGGAAGAGGAGCAAGCAGATTTTTTTCTCTTCCCCCCCCCCCCCCCTTAAATATTTTTAATAATATAGTTTGAGTGTGCTGGCTGTATTGTTTCCATCCACCACATACATTGGGGCTGGTTCGTTCTCTTTCTTTCTGAATGCGTTCGTGTACTTAAAATATAATACCTTGCTTCCCCCTCCCCCCTCCCCATCCCCCGCCTGGCAGAGTGATGGTGTCAGAAATGAGCAGGGAGCTGATAGCAACTGATAAAAACCCATATGGAGGGATTAAAAAAAAAAAAAAAAAAAAAAAAAAAAAAAAAAAAAAAAGCCCACCCCAACCCTCCCCGGTCTGTTTAAGCCGCTGCACTCTAATTATTTTAAACAAGCCTGGCGCAGCACAGCTGACAATTAGGAAACCCTGCTTGCGGGCCCGGGGGATTCATGTGAGCTCTCATCATCATTGCCGGCTCCACGTCCTTCCCATTTTGGCACCGCGATGGATGAAGGCAGGCGGGGCTGCCTGCCCTTGCAGCCCACTCTGCTGAGATTTGAACCAGTCAGGGAATCGCGGCTTCGGAAGGCAGAATCCCAGCCCAGTTCAGGAGCCATGGTACCTGAGGTCCCTCTGGCCCCTGGGCACATCCACTGTGAATTTTTTTTCAGCGATGGGATTTCTGTGGAACAAGACTGCTGTTCCCCAGCTGGTGTTATCTGCTGAGAGCCTGTGCCAGTAGTTGACACTGCTTCTCCCCACAGAGGGGGAAAGCGTGCCTGGGTAATGATGAATGTTTAGCTTCATGGTAGCACATTTGTCATGTGAAATTAAAATAATATTGTGTAAACAGCACCTTTCAGCTAAGGAGCTGGAGGTGCTGTGCAAATACAAATGGGGGTGGGGGGGATTGGATATCAACTATATGCATAGGTAGACTTTGTACCTCAACAGGACCTGTTTCTACATAAAAGAGTTGTTGCAGAAATTTATCTATTGGCAATAATTGTTTAAAATACACTGAAGCTGGTTTAGCGTACAAATCAATATTAAATCTCTACAAAGCGATCGGCTCCCTTTGCGTTTCATTACATCTATTAGGTTTAATTAATCTGCAAATGGAGTGACATAAAGATTTTTTTTAAAGAAAGCAAGGTAGGTTAATTACAGGTCAAAGGCTTTTTATATGCACCCTTATCATCCCTTACGTAGGTATGTCTATTATACACAAACGGGTAAGAGATGGTCTATGGATACATTTGCACACTGATGAGCTGGCTTTGAAATGCAAGGTTTTGCACCAGCCCTCCCTACTTAAACAGGAGAGGAGAAGGAATAAAATAATTCAAAGTGTTAAATGCTTCGGCATGCTTTCCTGACAGCAAGGTTGGCGCTAGTGACCATCATGGGGGGATAAATCATTTTGCAGTCACTGCAGCCAGAAAGTGAAGTTCAGATCCTGGAGAGCTTAATTAGGAGGCATGTTAAAAGTGAAAGGGTGAGAGTCATGTTAATTATGCGGGGTTCCTCTTGGAGCAAACCCAGGCAGCAACAGTGCTGTAAGGCTAAGGGAGCATTGTGTTATTCCCTGCATTAATCAACCCACTTTACTGGTATGACACAATTGCTTATACAAAACCCCATCCAAATGCAATGGCAAACTGCAGGTGGAAGCTTGGATTTGTTTGTACTTGATTAATGTGATGTAACCCTATGTTTTTGGAGCAGCTCCATGCTCCAAAGAGTATTTCAGACACCAAGTGGGGTGTTGTCAGAGCTCTCCTGTGCTGGCATGAATATGAAGGCTGAAGGTTTTGACCAGACTCTGTGGATTGTTGGGATGTTTTTCTACCATTAAAAAACTCTGTGAAATTAAAGACTCTTGGTTATCACATGTAAGAGAACTTTTGATATGAGGTCCCAAAGGCTTTATGGATTAACAACTCAGTAATTTTTTCTGCTTTGTCCTCTTGGTGAGGGCTTAAAACTTGTAAAAATCCTAATTGCGGGGTAGATACACGTAATGTCTACAATTCCTGCCTCAAAATTAATGATGATGATGATAATAATAATAAAGTTTCGCTTGAGTAATCCCTTAGTGATGGTAATTAGGATAATGGTGAAACTTAAGATGTGAAGACGTAACTGCTGCTCTCTAAAGCCCTTTAGCTCTCCCACTTCAGCCCTCTGGAGTCATCATTGCCCTCAAGAAAACATGAACTTCTGCAATACTCTTTGTCAGGATGACCTATTTCCAGACATTGCCCCCAAACCTGTGTGATCTGTTGGCAATTTTTCCTTTGGGAAGCCATCCAGCAGACTACCAGGATAGGGCATAGACTGATTTCCCAACAGGACCCCTCTCTAGAGTTCAGAGGGGCGCAGTTCCCCCTCACAGGTGCTTCCTTGTTCAGACACTGTTGTGCTCTGGCAGCAAGTGGAGAGTTTTGTATGTGGAGGCTTTTTCTATAGTGGTGGAGAAGCCCAAATTAGCTCCTGTAATAGCCCAAGATGTGTGCTCATCAGATCTCGGCCAAATCTCTTCTGGTGACAGAGATCACAACTACATGTTTTTCCTACATACTCTTGATTCAGGCAAAAAAAAAAAAAAGGGTTTTTTTTCCTACTCCTCTGTGTTCCCCCAGCCCTCTGTCCTATTAGTATTACTTACTGCTCAAAAATTTTCATAAATCACAGTTTTCAGCTTTGATATTAGCCTATCAAAATCTGAGGTGCAATCAAAGTTTTACTAAACAGTCCTTATAAATGATGTGTTAGAGTAGTTCACAAAGGAGGTCTGAAATACCTCATATTTTCCATCATCTTAAGTGTAAAAGAAAATAGAGGAACCAGTGATATCAGCAGGGAAATGGTTGATTTGACCAGTGAACAGTCCTGGAGATCTCCCTTTCTCCATCCACTCACCCCCGTATGACTGAAATATAGGAAGGTCAGCTTGTACCTGTGTTTCAAAAATACCACATGGAAACTGCCCTACAACTGATGCCATTTCCAAGATTTTCACTCAGTTTTTGTTTTACATGATTCAAAACCCAAAATTCTGGTGAGAGACATCAACCCACTGGGAATGCCTGGAATAGGTATCTGGAAAGAAGCTCTGCAGACATTTCCACAAGAAACAAATTCTCCCAATGGGTTTCTGCCTTAACCCCACCAATGTCTGATATTGTGTCACTGATCCTGAGATTAAAAAAAACAAAAATGCAGCGCTTCCTTTGCCTACCCTCTGTTTGATGTGGGGGAAAGAACAGGAAGCAGGGAGGGTCTTATACATGTACTGGCCTGGTAGACGTATTAAGATGCATCATCACCATCATCAGCTGTCATTAGCCACTCCAAGCAGTGAGTTATGGCAGGGAAAGCAGAGATTATAAATGCAACACAGGAGAAAACAGCATTTAAGGCCGGGAATATATTTGGCACTGACAGTACTCTGCAGTCGTTTGGCATGAGAATATCACCCATTACATGGATGTGTCGAGTATGTTGTTCAACACTTTTGCAGCCATAGGTCTGCGACTGGGTGTGATTGTCACACGTGGAAAGTGGATTTGCAGGAAAGGTGGCCTGTGACAAACATTAGATAATCGTTGACCATTTGAGGCAGCTCCTTGCAGATTCAAAGAAACAAAGATAAGAGCAAGACACTAATAATTCAGGCTCTTTTGAGAATCACTGAAGATACGTTCCAAAATTAACTGCATATAAGGTAAAAAAGAAACTGCAGAAAGAAGCAGATGAGCTATAGTTTGCACAATATTTTTGCCATGGTTTAAAAAGCAAAATAATTCTTTTTATAAACACTTAGCTTGACAATCTGGGATACCATTACCAAAGATTTTCTACCCTGACAAGAGCCCAACATTACAGGCTTCAAGAATCTTTTATTAGACCACAGCTGGTTTTAGCATTGTAGAAAACCAAGTTTAGCTTCCATTTGAGATTAAAAGAATATAAGACTAGTAGTTTTTACTCCTGCCATGCACATTAAATCATGTTCTAATAAAAAGCAGCTGACTGCAACAAACAAAGTGGATTCGGACAACTACAACCTCCTTCATGCTGTGTTTATTTTAGAGATTGGAAACAGGCAGGAACACATCAAGTTTGCAAATGTCAGGCTCTGTATATATGTTTGAATTCATGAAAATGGCAGGCTAACCTGGAATATTGTTTTATGAATTCATTTCCTCCCTGTCCTTCCCCATCCCTCCACACCTTCAGGAAACCTCCTGTGATAGCAGTCCCCTAACTTTTACTGTGTCTCTCCAGTCAAACTGTTCTGGCCCTGAGTCAGATTGCTGTCTGCTGCTGCCAAAAATTGATTTATCTCCCCACTGAGGTTGCTGGTGATGACCAAAACATCAGTGTAATTCAAGATTTGTGGTCGTGTGTATAAACTAATTCCTTCCCCCCACCTTATTTTACAAGCCAAAGTAATCCTTCAGTCTATCTTCTTCCTACCAGCGTTCTTTGAACTTCATTTCATAACCATAATGCTATGGTAGCAAAAACATTTGAAAAGGATACAGCAATTTGCAGCAAATTAAAAAAGTATGTCCCAGAGTCTAAGCAAAAATTTACAGTCAGCAAATGAGTATGGAGAATCATAGACAAATCATAGTCTCGATTCAGCAAATATCTGGCAGGTATCCTGATGTGCCCTGCAAGCCCAGAATAAAATAGGACAGAGAAAAAAGCTGAAGGAGGAAATAAGACAGGAGTTGTGGTGCTGGGAAGGAAGTAAGGGCATCGTGGACCATTTTTTGGAGAGGGAAAGTGGGTGCTGCAGACCAGCAGCATCCTGTTGTGTGTCCATCACTGCCATGTTCAGCAGCAGCAGCACCTCCAGCCCTGCTCCCCTGACACTCAAAGTGAGCTCTGCAGTCACGGGCCCAAAGCTGTTGTGCGGGACCTGAGGACACCCTTAGGCATGGCCATGTCCTACCCTCAGGCATCATTTAGAAATTACACTGGGATGGAGGAAGCCTGCTCTGCTCCAGCTGGGTCCAGTCCACCAGGGAGATGGGCATGGACCTGCAGAGCATGGAGAAATTCCTACTGGGGCACCTGCATCAGCATCAGCTGGTGGGCAAAAGTGATGGGAGATCCTGTGGGATGTCCCACTGTGGCTCCAAGCTCATTGCTCCAACCCTGGGGGCCTGTTCCCAACGCCCCTGGAAGCCCTGAAGGATGGCTGGTTTGGGTCCTTCAGAACCCCACACGGAGCCCAGCACATGGGATTATTTCCCTCCCATGAGCCTGCAGGCACTACACTAACACAGACACCAAGGAGTGATGAAAGCATCCAGAATAGCGGGCTCATCCATGACATTTCCACTTCTCAAACTCACAGGCAAAAGGGACTATCATTATCCACTCTTAACGAGGCCCTTAATGATGATCCTGTTGCTCGGTGACTGGCGCATTACCGACAGGTGCATATAACAACACACAGCCAGAGCTGCTTATAAATCCGTGACCTATTCCAACTTAGACTTGCTGAGGACCTGACCCAAAATATTTATTCCCTCGTGGAAAACAGATACTTCAGGTCTCCTAATGGTCTCCAGTGTTCCTGGCTGACCCAGTTTGGAGCATGAGCTACACCCGGCCCTATTTCAGCACTGAACTAGTTCCATCAGAAATGGTTTCCTTTAAAACTGCTTCCACCAAATGACACGCTAAGAAAATATTTAGATTTTTTTCTTTTTTTTGGAGAAAGAGAGAAAGAGAAAGCGAGTGGAACTAATCAGAAAATATATACCGGGTAAACTGAAATGGGCATTATGTAACATCAATAGAGTTCCTAATTAATTCAGATTCATTCAGATTTTACAGCCCTTTTCAGAATCACCATTTTTGTTCAGACAGAGGGGAGGAAACTATAAGATAATACAAAAATACATGTGACCACAGCTCCTGAGCATATTAATGAAGAGAAATGTAGAAAAGGCAGGATTTTTTCAGAAGAGCAGAATAGCATCTACAGTGATAGATGCAGGGTACAGCAAAATAGGTCAGTAAAGGGAAATATGTGTAATGAATTATATAAAGCTGTATCTATAAAAATGGATGTATTGATGAAAAGTGATTTTAAAATGAAGGCTCAGATACAAATCATTAGTCCCATGGCCAAGACTAATATGTATTCTGTGGTAATAAGCGATGTCATTACAAGTGAATAACAATGCTGTAATGGGCAAGGAGCCTTGCTGGGGGAGGGGACTGATTATCAAGCAGTTAGAAAACCTTTTCTCAATTGTTCACTTAGCTTTAGTTGCCTCAGGTGCTGGCAGGGGCAATTTCAAAAACACAGTGGCAATGCCAAGGAACACAAGGAGGAAATTCAAAATTTGGGGTGGTGATGGGGATGCCTCTGCAGGGCTGGCCCACTGAAATCTCGGGGGGATGTTACCGCGTTGGGTGAGCTTTGGAAGCAAAAGAAATCACGCTACTCTTAGCAGGGTGAATAGAAAGGACCGCTGAGGACTTGAGGACAGGGTGGGTGGGCAAACATCCAGCTGCATCCCCCGCTGCGTTCCCGAAGGGCTCATCCCTTGCGTGTACTGCCAAAGCCTAGCCTGCCTGCACCAACAACCTCGCCTGCTTTTTGCACCTCTGTTGTGTGCCCAGCAGGCGGGCACTGCACACGGACCCTCCCGCTTGCCTCCTCTGCTCCATCCCCGGTGCCGGCACCCTCCAGCCCAGGAATGGCAGGGCCCGGTCGGTGCCGTCCTACTGGATGGGTGGCTGTGGGGGAATGGATGTGCAGCGCTGAGCTGATACCAGCTGAGCAATATAATGCGGTGCCGTCAGGAGCATTACTCATAGCTGATGAACACATACCTTTCCCAGTGAAACACATACATTCCAGAAAGAAATGCATAGATCATTTGCTGAAGCACATTTATTACAGCAAAATATGTACCTCAACTAATGAAACACATAGATCATATAGTAAAATGATTATGCTCGCACCTAGCAGGCTCAACCATTTATTTATTTTTAACCAACTTATTTTGGTTAGGAGGCTGAGCATGGCCCTCCCCCTCCAAGGGATTAGCAGCCAAACCCCCATTTTTTTTCCTCAGAAATGTATTTATTTTCCCATCATACAAACCCAAGTTTCAATCCCAAGCTCACTGAAAAATAAATTAGAATGGAGCCCTCTCTTACAGGAGCTGAGCATCTGAGCTGAAGACGGTTTTGCTATTGAAGATGGATTTTACTACTGAGTATTAGTGAATACTATATCTGGTGTGCCTGCTAATTAAAAATTATGTCTGTGTACTACAAAACATTTTAGGCATTTTCCTTTAAATGTTAGTTTTGCTGCCCACTTGAGACATCTTCTGCATCCTTATTAACATCTTCAGCCAGAAATAGGTTGAGTCAGTGCCCCTCCAGGGTCGGCCATAAACCAGCCATTCCCAGGACATAAATTCAGTTGGCTCCACCTCGTGCCCTGAGGAATGAAACAGGTCAAACACTTCGTTTACGACTAAGGAATCCCCTGGTACACATGTGCCACCCATATCCCCAGCTCAGCAATGCTGGGAAGGGATGTAAATCCCAGAGTCACGCTATGGCACTGACATCACTGACACACTGACCGACTGGGAAAAAAACCCAGCGCCCTGACCCATTCTGTTACATGGAATCCCAACAGCAGCCAAAGGACAGCTAGACTCTTTCTTGACAGCTGGCTTGATTAACAACAAAGCTGCGTTTTGAAAAAAATAAATGAGGGGTTTCTATTTTATTGGACTGGCCTTTCCTCTGCTGAATTGTATCTGTTTGAAAAACCAACCTAGGGGAGGGGGCAAAAAAGCAAATTGCTTTTTGGAGCAAGCAAGGGAGGAAAAATAGACCAATAAAAGCAGAAGCTGGCAGAAGATCAGGTATGAAATGACGGAATTCAATATCCCTTTCCCCTTTCTTCCCCTGAACACCATTGGTTTCCGATTGTAGAGCGTATCGATTTGAATTTTTTTTCATGTTAACTTTTAATTGCCTTGCTCCAGCTGCCAGGCAATGCCTTGCTGAGCCCATTTCCAGCCACCATCCTGAGCGCCCCACCATCCCCAGCACCCCGCGCTCTCCATGAATAGGAAATCAAGCGGCTGCTCACAGAACAACTCTTCCTACTTTTCGCACTTAGCAGAGAAGCTTTTTCAGCCTGCTCGTGTGTCACCAACCTTTGGAGCAGCTTCACCGCCCAACTATCAGCACTGCTGGAGACTTTTTATCTTCCTTACAAACTTATCTTCCGAACATGCTTTTAAATGTGTAATCGTTGTTTGCTTCGGCAGGGGAGGCTTCCTTGGGGCTTATTGTGCTTAACTGGCCCTATTGTTGTGAGCCTTCCTGATAGAAGATGTTGTAAAAATACATGGAGGTCGGGCTGGATATTTGCGTTTCCATTTCGTGGAGATAACGACATTTTCCTTAAGTTATATGAGTCCCATTTCATTATTCCGTGAACCTCTCCATGAACCTCGGGCTTCACTATATAATTTATGGTCCCTGATACAATCCAACGGTGTAATCTCATGATTTATGTGCTTCATTTATAATTTGATCATTTCGGTGTAATACGTGTTTTCCTAGATGATTTATGTACTTTCACCTGTAACGTGTGTGTGTTTCGTGCCACGATATACATATTCATCAGCCGCTCGCTCTGCCCCTGATGGCACTTTCCCAGGGAGGAAGGTGGGACACCCCAGCCCGAGGCCAAGTCCCGAGGTTAATTGCAATCAATTCACCTTCCATGCAATTACACTTTCATCTGCACGCGCCTGTGAAGTGAGCATGCTTAACGCCGTATCAGCGGGAAAGCAAATGCGCCTCTTTTCCCCTTAGAGCCAATAAAGCCAGCCGTGGCATAGGATTACAGGGGGCAGCGGGGACAGATTAGCCCTCCTTTCTAACATTTCCATTGAGAAAGTGCTGAGAATAATTAATTATGTCCCTGTTGTGCTGATTAACGCAGGTCTCGTTTCGGTGAGTATCCCGAATGCTGACGAGGCAGCAGTAGCCTTCTCTGATTTCAGGAGAGCATCCCCGTGGAAGCACAAAGCCCAGGAAAACAAAACCACACCCCTCCCTAACTCCCCTCCTCTGAAATGAGGGCTGGAAGGAGCCAGAGGGACCACCCTCTCTGCTAATTTCTGGGATCAGCTGTGCCCAAACTTTTCCCTGCAGTGGCAAGCCCACCACCCTCCAGGTCATTCTATTTCTTCCCAGTGCTTTCCACCTTTACCACCGTTCTCACTCGTTTTCAACCTCCCTGTCCCTTCCTGCTACACCAGAAGCCTGGGCTTCTGGTCCTGTCCACCTCCCCCCCCACCTTCCTGCACCTACCATTTAGCCTCAGCATAAATAAATCCTGCTCTTTCTACTCTCCTGTGCAGGACATGCTCCCAACGCCACACACCATCCTCAGTGCTCTCAGGTGAACTCTTGCCAATTAATCCATATTTTTCTCCAACAGCAGTGCTCAAATTGGGGCAGGCAATGCCATCTGAGCCCTTGCTAACACTGGGTGGTGCAGGAAGTCTCTCACCTGAGATTCGCCCCTTGTTTCACCCAGTGAGGCACCTGCTTTTCCACAGCTGTGCTTCGTGTTCAGCTTGTGATGTTCATGTTCAGGGCTCTCCAACCCCAGCAGATCTTTTCTGCCTGTTGATCTGCTGTTTTGCTAAGTGTTCCTGACCAGGGATGTGCACCATTTATTCCTATCTAAAACCAGTCCTTTGCACTTGTCCTTATTGAAGCACCTCGTGTTTTCTCCAGCTGTCCCTGTTGCCATGTGTCCCACCATAAGGATGGGGCACAGAGGTGATGGTTCATTATCAGTGGTGTTTTCCCACTCCATGATCTGCATCCCTGTGGCATCTACAGGAAACTGTGGCTTGAGACAGCATCAGGAGCCTTGCTGAGTGATATTCATTGCCTCTCCACATGGCTTATTGCCCTGTCATAGGAGGAAATAAGGTGAGTTTGACATGATTTGTTCCTGACAAATCCCTGTTGACTGTTACTTATCTCCATGCTATATTCTAGAGGCTCATAAATAATTTGCTTGATTATTTCTTCCAGCACTTTTCCATGCACTAAATAGGCTGACTGGTCTATGGCTTCTTGGTCCCCTTGCTTTGCCTTTTTTCCAAGACGGGCATTCCTGTTATCCTTTCCCAGGCTTCAGATACCTCCCCTGGCTGCCATCAGTTCTAAAAAAACAAAATTGCTAACAGCTAAATGACTGTTTCTGTGAGCTCCCTTGGATCCAGTCTTGTGGAAAATATCCTGCTGTATTCTTCTTCCACCCTAAATTCTACCTTCTTGTTGCTGAGATGAACACTGTCAACCTAAAAAACATTCATTGGTGAATGAATGGGTAAAGCTGGAGGAAAAATAAGAAATGTATGGAGTGCTTTTGTCTTCCTGACATCACCTATTGCTGGCTTTCCCACCTCATTTAACAGTGGGTCACCCTTTCCTGGTCATCATGAGAACTAAGATACCTGTGGAATGTATCTGCATCGGAATGAGATGTTTCCTTGTTCTCTCTTAGAATATACATATATATGTATGTATGTATAATAATGTATGGTTTTATATAAATACATAACAGAGATAAAAATATGGGTATAAAACAAGCTGGTGCTTTGATACCAGAAGGAGCAGGCTGTCCATGTGGGCAGGGCATTCCCCCAACACCAACACTGCTCATTTTCAAATATCCCAGCCTGCAATGTAGCTTGCCAAAAGAAATACCACCAAGCTGCAGCTTTTTACCACATGATGGAACAAAAGCCCAGAACAAACTTCATGTGTTAAAACTCAGCTGTATAAACAGGAGGAAGCTGGCGTGTGTGTTGTCTTTTAAGTGTAAGCCAGATGTGAATCCAGTCGTGGTGCATCCCTTCCAAAGCCAGGGTCTGAGGGAGCAGGGACTTACACAGCCCTGTCTGCCCAGCTGCCTGCTCCCCTCCTCAGCACAGAAACTCGGGCTATTGTGTTCATGTCAACCAACACTGCTCTGCATAGAAAAGGAGCATCTCTACATTATCCTAAGACTTTGAAATTAAAAACCAGTTTGACAGACTTTGAAGGTATTTGCTGGGGACTCCCTCTCCAAGAGGGGGATCACAAATGGAGACTACTTTTCAGAATAATAAAATATTTTGTTTAATTGGGAATAATACAAACAGTACTCTGCACTATAAAAATCAAAAACACAAAAAAACACCCCTCAAATCCCACAAAACCCTAACAAAAACCATGCAGCCCCTCAAAGACCTTAGCTGTGACCTGACTGGTTATGTTAGATAATATTGGCTATCCCTGACAATGAAAAGCATCTTTCAGGAATGTGGTGCTTAAAAGATCCTATCTATGTGTCAGAAAAGCTTGGGCCTCCTGTGTCTGAGATCAATTATAGTACTGGATAGAAAATAAATATTCCCTCAATGCAAGTGTGGAGGGAATTTTGTCCATCTTAGTTGAAACCAGTCACCCAAGAACTGGTCTAAGGAAGTAGTCATTAAACTCCTACCATGTCAGAAAAGATGAAGAAGGATTTATTAATTCTTGCCTCACTGGGAAAAGACCTCTGAGAGCATAAGGTTAGTTTGCATCCCCCTATTATTGCCATTTTTTCTTGGCCTTGCTCTCCAAAGGGCAATGCCACATCTGGTCCCTGTTTTGTATTGCCAAGGCCTGGGCACATCCTGGAGTTACTCATAACCATCCATCACTCAGAGCAGTCCACAGATCTCTGGGTTCTAACAGCTGGGGGGAAGGAGAGGGGAACAGGAGAGAGGAAAAAGAGATGCATTGCACCCTGTGGACACACCCCAAGCACAACAGCATCAAAAAGCTGAATTTCAGAGTGACCTCTTCACTGCTGGCATGTCTGGGTTCACAGTGAGGCACTGGCAAGCACAGCCCCAAGGGGGCCTGGCAGGGACAGAGGACAGACTTCCACCCCAGACTGGCCTGCATGTCAAGAGCTACTGCAGTGCCAGAAATGACTCTCTACAACTGCAGGCAGCCAGTGCAGGCCCTGGGACCCACAGTACTGCAGCTGGCCAGTCCACTGTCATGAGTAAGGCCATGAACTCCAGGGATGTGCCAATGAAGATGACTTGGGGAACAGTGACTTCCCAACTCCACAGCTCACACCCTGCCATCAGGTGCCCCGTGAGCTGCTCTGACAGAGGGTACCTCAGAACCATGTATTCTGGTCCTGGGTCTACTGCTGGCAGTCAGCTTCTTGGAGAAAACTGACCTCACAAGCTCATGGCACAGCTGTGTGAAGGCTGCTGACAGAAATTACCTCAAAACCACATACTCCAGTTCATAGAATCAGAGCATGGTTTGGATCAGATGGGACCTCAAAGAGTTTGTTTCTAGCTCGCCTGCAATGGACAGGGACACCTTCCAGTGGACCAGGTTGCTCAAAGCCCCATCCAACCTGGCCTTGAGCCCAGCAGTTCTGGCTCTTTTGATGACTTATCAGGCAGAACTGGCTGCACCAGCATATACCAAAGCCAGTGCCTGCCTCTGGCCCACCAGCTGTGCAGGCAACAGTGACACACGAAGAACAAACATATCCAAGATGCCCATTTGCTTTCCAAACACCCTGCATGCACCCAGCCTTCCCATCCTGCTTAGACCTCAGCAGTCTCTTTTCCTTGACAGGCTTCAATTCCCAAATAGCATCTGATAATGGGTCTGAATACAGATTTTCTCATTACTGACAAGGAGCCATTCCCAGACACAGTAGCAGGGGCTTCCTGACCATACCCACCACCATCAGTCTTTACCTTTCACCTTCATTCCTGAGGCATCTCTCCAGGTATGCTGCCAGTTCAAGAACAGCCTCAGAGAAGTATTGCATAGGACTTGTGCCATCAGAGAGGCAGAAATTTTGCAGGAGACGAGACAGCTGCCACCCTCTAGGATTTGCATGGCTCTTTTCAAGGAGCCACAAAGAGTACTCCAGGGGAGCATCAAGGCAGGAGGAGAAAGCATGGAGTCTGTCAACCAAAACATAGGAACAAAGCCATTTCCTCCAGACACAGAAGGAAACAGGGCACTTGTGTGGAAGAGACTGGCCAAGGGCCAGCAGTGACCTCACCTCAGTATACAGGGTGTGTTTACCACTGAGATGGAGATCTTCAAATATGAATGAAGAAAAAAAGCCAAAATCTGAGAAGGTAGGTAGGTCCCATGCTCTCAGTAGCAACCTTGTTTGAGTGGTGAATGCTGGACTAGAATCCTGGGTAAAACAAAAAGTGCAGCCAGGTACTTGAGGTGACATATAAACCTAAAATATGTTTTTCTGTTCGATTCCATTATTGATGCAGATCAAGCTCTGGTTGCTGTAAAGCTTTGCATCAGCCACTCTTTACCCTGTATTTTTTAAGGTCAACAAACATGGGTTTTTTTCACCTATAACTTAATTTAAAGAATAGAGTAGTAAACAACAGAGAATAAACACCAAATTTTTATCTTGACAAAAAAAAATTAGGGGGTTGTAAATATTTTAGTTGACAAGTGAGGTCCTTGGCAAGACCTGCATTGTGCCCAAGCACTGAATTCCCACTCAGACAAAGAATTTGTGGGTGGGACTTGGCTCCAGGCAGCTGCTCAATTGAATAACCTCACCAGCAGTGCAGATGTAACATGGACCTACCAGTTTTCAAATGTCAGAGGACTGGGCTGGACAGTTCCCACCAAACTCTTCTGCAAAATGTCAGCACTTACCCCCATGTGGGCCCTCAATGGAGCACCAAACACCTCTCTCCTTATCTGGGATGTCCCGAGGACACCCTGACTGTGCTGCCACACCCCCCCAGTGGAGGTTTGGGACCCAGCCAGGCAGCCCTCAGAGTGCCCCACAGGTAACTGAGAGCCTGGGGCCACGCAGGGATACCCCACCCTGCCCCATCATAGTCAAGGACAGCAGGGACCCCACTCCAAAGCACGGTGAGCCATTTCCTCCACTTGTTTCCCCAGCACCTCTTGCTGGTTTATGGGTTTCCTCTCTCATGACAACTCGACTAGTGCTTCATTGTCTGAGGTACAGGGGGGCACCTCTGCAAGGGAAACCATCAATCAGAGAGCTAAAAAGTGGAAAAAAGACAACTCATGCCTCTCAAGCAGTTCTCACAGCCTTTCCTAGCCCAAGGTTGAGCACCTCAATGGCTTGAGGGACAACAGGAGTGTCAAAAGCTGGTCATCCCTTTCATTTTAAAAATTAGAAACCAAAACTCAAATTATTTTTTGCCTCCCAGGCAGGAAGTAACCCATACTCATTCTGCAGCATCTAGAACTGGCAGGTTGGGGTCTGGGTGGGCGGGTGACTCTCATCTCCCCATGCCAGGATCAAGAACATTGAAAATAGTGGGTCCGCATATCAGGCAGCTTTTAGGAATGACTTCCCTGCCAGAGACAGGTGGGTTTGATCAATACTGTTTATTGGAAAGAATTGAGAACTTTTCTTTAAATAAATAAATTAAAAAAAAAAAAAAAAGGAAAAAATTTGGAGTCAGTGTGTTTCTCTCGCCTGCAAGATGCCTGTGAGCTTTTGTGTCTGTTTAGCTGCAATCTCCTGGTTTCTTTGTTGTCGGAGCGCATTTCACTCTCGTGTCAAAGTGTGTCAACCCTAACCTTTCCCTCCGCAGTGCTGGCACCCCTCCAGCCCCCGACCTCGCCGCCTCAGCCAGCCACAACACCCCCCGCGTGGTGAGCAGGCACCTCCTCCCCCTCAGCACAGGCAGAAAGGTAATTAAAACCGTTTAGGTATTTTTGTTGTTGTTGGTCCTGTTGCTTTCTGAGGCTCAACAGCGTAAATGTGACTTCTGCTCAATTAAGCTCTGAGATGAAAATAAAAGAAAAGAAGGTCTTAGAGCGGTTCTTTATTTCTGCACATTAAAACTGGAGTCTGAGATGCATTGAGACCCCCTCACACCACCCTCATTGAAGGAAACCTTCAAACAAATCTTCAAATAAAGATGTCTCCAGCCAAAATGACCATTATTATCCACAAGCAGGCACACACATACATACATATATATATAAAAATATGCATATATACACATGCACACATACCTATATATAAACCTCAAATCTGTTTGTGCCTATTCCTGCTAATGCTAACGGTACATTCCTCCCCATTACAACAGCATTTGCACATTTATAGGAGGAATAAGGAAGGAAAAGAAAAAAAGATGCATGATACATGCGGAGGAGCCTTTCCTCTGCCATCCAGAGAAAGAAGAACTAAAAGGATTATAAAAGTTCAGATTAAAATGATATAAAATCTAGCATTTGGCTCCAACACTAGTGCCTTGGTCCTCTGTAGCTAATCTGTATGCACTCTGTGACCTCCTCGCAGCGAACCCTGCTAAATATATTATTCCCACGGGGGCTTTCACTGCTGCTTGGTGTCAGAAATCAATATGTATGAGGCGCGTGGATGGGAATTTCTAATAGATCTGCCTGGCCCTGTGCTGCTTTTCAATATCTGCCTTGGACTATTAGTGCCGGCTCGGTGCCTGTGAAATAACCGAGATAATCTTTTAAGGTGCACTGTTAAGGTGGAACCTAAATGTTGCCGTTTCAATTAAAACAATATATATATATATATATGTATATTCATACATCAGTCAGCACTGTGTGTAACCTTGTGTGTAGCCCGATTATAAACAATGACGGGGATTAAAGTATTAGGGCAAGTATGCTAATGTCTAGATTTCTGAGGAAGAGCTTTCCTTTCTTTCTTATTTTTTTTATTAACAGAAAATTGCATAGATTCACAGGAGGAGGGGTCAGGAATTAAAAGTGGAGGGAATGAAGGATGGCACATTGTCTGTGCAATTGCCTCCATGCTGGCGGAGCACGGAGGTGAAAGAGCGGGATCGCTGTATTACTGCAGATAATGCACCCATTTTACCTAAGCGACACCAGACTGTGCCTCTGCAATGCTCTCCATTTTAGACTGGTTCATGCACAGTGGAGTTATTGCCTGAGGGTGATCCTGAGTGGGTCTGGGGGGGGGGGGCAGGTTGTTGGGTTTTCTCAATGATGGGGGTGAGCCTTTTTCAGTTATTTGCAATCTTGTCCCCAGCTGTGGTTTTCCCTCACTCTTCTGAGAGTGCTGAAGGTGTGCAGGAGTGTGGAGGTTGAGGGGTGCCCCCCACACCCGGGGCAGGGTGTCCCCCATGCAGGCAGGCAATGGAGCGAGGCTCAGGTCTGGGAGCCGGCTGAGGGGAAGGCTGCATCCTGCTCTTTCATTCCCCTTCTCACTCTTTGTTTTCAGTTGAATGCACAGAGGAAGCTGTCTCAGCTCAGCGCACAGAGGTGCGGCTATAAAAGCAATAACTTGCTAAAGGACCGCTCGCTCTCCCTTTTTTTTCCTCTTTTTATTAGGGGAAAGGTAATCACTAATCCATGCATCTGCTCCCCCAGCTTTACAGGCAGCCAGGCTGAGTTCAGCCCTGTGCTCGAGATGACAAGTGGAGAGTCACCACCCCAGAGGATCCGTTTTAGTCATGTTTAGCTCTGCTGCCCTTGCGAGGTTGTCACCCTACCAGAGGTTGAAGAACTGGCACACAGCCCTGGTATTTTTCTTTCCCCCTCTCTCCTCCCTGCACACTTCACTTAGCATGGCCCAATCCACCTGACAACTCTCCAAAGTGCCCTCAACTGATTGTCTGGCCGGAGCCGGAGGCAGCGGGGGGCAGGGCAGCATCCCACCATTAAGGATGTGGGTCTGGGGAGAAGCATAGAGAGAAATCTCTAACCTAGGAGTGCTCACACTGTGTCAGACCTGTCCATCAGGATAAAAGCAAAAGGCTCCAAAAGAAGGTTTTACGCATTCGAATTTCACAGCAACTCCTTGAAATGAGAGGAAGATGGAATTGGATCCATTTCGTTCTGTTTTACGTAATAACTGTGCTTTTCTCCACAGGTACCATGACCCTGCATGATGCAGCCCTGCTCCCAGAAACAGAAAACCATCAGTGTTACCTGAGAAATATGAACATGGCTTTTCAGACACTTTTCTGGGTCTGCTTCAGTTTCTGGTTAAGCATTAATGTGGTGCACAGACATAAATAAAAAAAAAAAAAAACCTCACCAAAAAAAGTACTCAGGGTGGGTTTTGGAGCTTATTGTTTTGTTTGTTTTCTTTTCTTTTCTTATCCTCAGCCATAAATAAGCCACAAATCTCTCTAGTCCCTGAAAATTTTCACCTGAATATGCTTCTGCCCCACGCACTGTATATAAATAGATCAGAGCAGCAAAGCTCAATTCTAGATTTAAAAATCCACCTGCAAAGATTGCAGGTATTTACACTCAGGGAGAGGCTTTCCAGCAGCTCCTCTGGAAAATAGGACCAGGCAGGGATGTGTGCTCATCTTGGCTCTGCTGCCTAAGGTCCTGGTCCAGCATAGAGGCAACACTGTTAACAGCCACAGGAACTAAATTCCAGGTGTGTAGTTTGGATTAACTATCCCTTGCATCTGGGAAAACACAAATGTTTATAAAGGGCTCCACCAGCACTGGTGGTTTTATCCCAGATGCTGAGAGCCAGCTCACTCTATGCCTCAGCTTCTCACAGTATTTATAATACAAATACTTCTAATCTAAGGAACACAATTCTCAATAGTTTAATAGGGCTGAAGTTCCCTTCCCACCTCCCCTTTCCCAACCCATCAGTTAGATAGGTATATGTGAAAACAAACAACCTATGTGTTTTCTGCATCTCTAAGGAGATGCAATGGTGCAAAGTGCTGGTTATGTTCGTTTACTAATGGGAAAAGAGGAGCAGAGTGGGTCTTTGCAAACTGCAGGTTTGGGTTTTCCATGAATGCTGAAAAAGAGCAGCTTTCAGCAGCACAGGTGGTGCTGGAGAAGGAAAAAGCAGGGGAAGGGCTTGCATGCATGTCAGTCTTGCAGAGCTTGGCCATGGTGTTGCTTATAGCAGAAGTAGTGAGAATGAGACCCAGAACCTAACCCTGATGCCCCAGAAATCCCTCATCTGTTTTCCTGATCCATTTAGTCTCCTGTCATATGTTTGTGGCAGAAGAGAAGGACATGGGAGGGCCTTATGGTCCACAGCTGATGGTCACTTCTAGTTTGCTTTGCTTTAGTTCATTCTGACCACCAGAGCTCAACTACAGACCTGAGTCCATATTTAGACAAAAGGATTCCTTTAATACATTTTTAAAATCCACACTCATACTTAATCACACTTATATATGGAGGCTACATACCTCCAGTTCTCAAAGAAGCTTCCAAAGCAGCAAAAATCCACGTGGGGCTCCACCAAGCCAGTGAGTGATACGTGAAGCACCCTTTGGTGTTCTGAGTAGTTCCCATGGTGTGAAATATCACCAAGGTGTAAAATCACGTGTGCATGTATCAAAGCAGCATGTGAGCCATTACTGACAAAACCTCTGGAGCTGTTAGGGGCAGCGGCCTTCAGAAGGTGGACCAGCTGCTCCTCACGCTTGCCACTATCCCGTGCCATGTTCACACCATTGCAGCATCAGGACAAACACCCACTGAGGCAGAGCACTGGTTTGTCTGACCTTTTGCCACAACCTCTGCCTTATTGCCTCACAGACTACATCTGCAAAGATGGGATTTGACAAGAAGTGTCACGTCTCTTCCATCCTAAAGGCAAATAAATGTCCCTTTCGATCATGGCTGTCACACACTGCTCATGGCTGAGTGACACCCCAGCCCAGCAAATTACTCCTACCCTAGTTGCTGCCAGTGTCAGAAATGCAGCTGGTTTGGAGACACTCCTGCATAAAGGCAGAACCAGGAGTAGACCCAGACTTCAAGTCGACTCTGCAGTATTCACATGCAATGTAGATACCATCAGCACCCAAGTAAAAAAAAAAAAATCACTTTTGGAGTAAGCACAACCTTTTTGAAGGTGGGCATTCCACAGCCACACTCTGAAGGGAAACACAGTTAAATCAACTTGGTATAAACCAGCTGGTGGCTGTAAAGGAAGACACACCTGTGCAGGCTGATCAGCCCACTTGCTCTCTCTCTCCACACAGGTTGATAGTTCCACACCAAGAGTGGTTTATGGCCTCTTCTGCTGCACAGGGGGGCACAGGCACACTGCCACACACAGCTTGCCTGACGAGCACAGCAACCAGTGCCCAAGGGTCTGGGAAGGGAGTGGGAGAGGTGTGCTGATCTGTGACAGTGGCCTGTGCAAGGGCAACAATACCTGTTTGGATCCTGACCTGGCAATGAAGCTGGAAGTCAAGCCCATGTTGTAGATGAGGCATCAGCATAGGAGGCAGCCACCAACCAGAGCAACCCCCGTTTATTGTGGCACAGTTTTGGGCTTTCCTTGCATGTCCTGGGGAAAAAAGCTACCACTTCCTGGTGGATGTTGAGATCCTTTTATCCACCCTGTTCCAGGGAGTTCCCACCACACCACTTGAACACCATGGCAGCTCCCTGAATTTCTCCTCTAGTGTCCCACCAACATGCTGCCCACACCTCTGTGGGCCAAGTAAGAGCCAGAGTAAAAATGGGCTTGAATACTGCTTGAGACAGGTGTCTATTAGAGTACAAAGGAAGCAAAAATATCATCCAAACCTGAAACAAAGGGCCCAGAGTGGCACCAGATAGTGCAGAGCCTTGGGGTCAGTGCAGGCATTGGGTCACACCACGTCTCTCCTATGCCAGGTCCATAGCCAGAGCAGGACATCCCTGCAGGGCATTTCCGGGAAATGTGGCCAAGATGCCTAACACTGCCAGACTCCTCAGACACCGGGAAGAGTTATGAGGAGCAAGTTCCTCTCTTGAGGGGCCAGGAAGAAGCAAATGCTCTGGTGTAGCATGGGAGGAGAGACCAGCACAGGCAGGGCCAAGAGCCCAGGTGCACCTACAGGGTTCTGGCCATGCTTGCTTCCTCTACACAGACCCAGACAGCACCTGTTGGGCTTTTTTCCTCTCCTATTTCCTCTCCTTGCAGTGCTGTCACCTTCCTCCAATGAAGGGGTGGGGGGCTGACTGAAAGCATATTTTCCAGCATAGCAAGTGATGCATGCATTTGATAAGGGATGCTCCTCAGTGTTGTTTTTTTTTAAATACCTCTCTACCCCTCCAGAGCTGTAGCACCTTTATTTGTGGAGGTGCATGTTTTAAGCAGTGTTTCAGCACTCCTTCTCTGGCTAAAGCGCCCTCACCAAAAGCTCTCAGTCCCTGCCGGAGCTCTGGCAGCGCTGGCGATCCTGACCTGAACCTGGATTTCCCATTAAAAACCTCCCGGGAGCAGCTGCCCCCAGGGCAGGACCCGCCAGGGTGAGGGGCGGCTGGAGCCGCGGGCTCCGCTGGGCCGGGGCTGGGCTCCCCCTGCTCCTGGGCCTCTCGGGAGCCAAAGCAATTCATCTCCGCCTTTCTCGGCAAATTACTCCTGTGACCACACAACGCGAGCCGACCATTCAGGCTGAACCCTGGCCGTGCATTATCCAGACGGCGAATCCCGCTGAGCCTGGCATCTCAGCCCGGCTCCCGCAGCTCGCCCTGCCTCCCAGAAGGCAGCTCCCAAGAGCTGCTACCGTGGCAAAGGCAAAACTCCATCCAGTGGAAAGCAGGCAAAGTTTTACATCTCCCAACTCCCCCGGAAAATTATGGGCGCAGGTGCTGCTACACTTGCATTGACTCCCAGCTGCTCCAGCTGCAGGCTGGAGGTGCCAGCTGAAATACCCCAGGAAGGGGCTTTCTGCATTGCTACGCTATTGGTGCATGGGTTTCCAGGGAGAGCGAGGCCAGATCTCATGGAATTGCTCAGCTGCACTAATCAAGGTCTGTTTTCCCTCTTTTTCTCCCCATAAGGAAATGGGGGTCACAGACCCATTCAGTGGCAAGGGCAGGAAGGGAAGGGGGGGAGAGAAAGAGTGGGAACCGAGCCAAATTGCAAGCATGTCTTTAAAGAAGTAAAAAGTAGAGTTAGAATAACAAACCTAATCTCCAGCCCAGCGCTGCCTGTTAACACTCACGTGTCCATGCAGATGACAAGCAAATGCTGTGGGACATGGCAGCACCGATGGGTTCAACAGCAGAGATGGCCTTTGGCTGTGCCTGGTGTGCTTGGGCTGGCTGGGACACAGGCACGGCTGCAGGTTTACCTGCAGTCATGTGCAGCAACACATGCCCACAGTTCCACCCCTGCTTCTCTGCCTAGAGGTATCCCTGGCCCCAAGCTCCAGGAGCAGAGAATCCTCATCTGTACAGACGAGGAGAGCCCAGCAGAGCAGCTGCTGCCCTTCCCAGGCAAGCCAGGAGCCAGCCAGCTGCATTTGGTGACCCCCATAAGGCAGTGCTTCTGGGCATGTTTCAGCCCAGAGGGGCAGTTTCTCCTTTCAGCCCCATGGGCTACACAAAGGATGCTCAGCTCCTGCGGTTACCTCAGGCAAAAGCAAAATTACCAACCCCAGTGGCTTTTTCCTTGTCTCCTCCCCAGTTCCCATAAGAGGTTTTGGGCAGCCCAGTTAGGACACAGCCTTGAGCAGCCTGCTACTGTTTTCCATAGCTATTGGCATCCCTGGCACCCAGCTCAGCTGTGCCAGAAACTATGGGAATATAGCAGTGATGGCATTAGGCACAGGCATGTCCCTGGTAGGCTCAGATGGGGAATGGCTGTGCTCCCTGAGATTATCTTCTTCTGCCAAAGTGGCAAACGCACAAGCGGTAACAAAAGTGTTTGAGGGAAAGACACTGCAAAAAGGGAATTCAGAAGACAAATATTGTTGCAGCAGCACTCTTATTAGAGGGTAAAAATGAGCTGAGGCACTCGTTAAACACAGCATAAAAAGGGTCCTGGTTTATTCCCCTTCATGGCTTAGTCATCTTAACTCCAATCATTCACTGACTCTGGCTGCAGCAAGCTCCTACTGTGGGCTTCCCTTGCAGCCTCTGACTGCTGGTTATTTCCTGCTAAACTAGGGCTGCATGTATTGGTTTGCAGACTCTGACCGCAGGCTTTTACCCAGCTAGACTGTGACTGCAGACCCCACTGACCTCACAGCAGTGATTCTCTCCTTCATGCTCCTCAAACTTCCTCCTCCATGATGATCCTCCCCTTGCCAGCTCACCCCCTCTTTTATCTCACTCATTCTTATTGGATATAGCTGTTACTCATCAGGAGCGAGGCTGTATTGCTTAATTAACACAACTGTTACTTATCAGGGGTGAGGTCACCTGTATTCCCTTCTCCTACAAAACATAATGTTCTGGGCTGAAAACAAAAAACATTTCCCAGTGCAAGTTCCCCATTCCCATCTCCTTGAAGATGAAGTCTGACACTCCCCAGCCGCCTCCCCACTCATTTGCAGGCAGAAGCAGGCAAAAGCAAGCAACACTCTGCATTTAGAGTAATCAAAGAAAAATGCCGACCTGCCACGGCCAGACAAGATTGCTTTTGTGTGGCTTTAGATTCCAGACTGTGCCACTTCAATGCTCAGAGCCTGAAGGACCACTGAGGCTTAGCACAGCTCAGTGCAGCCACTGCAGCAAGGGGAAATGCTCGTCCAGCAGCAACAGTCAAACACAGCAACCCCAGGTGCCAAAAGCCACATGAGTTTTGTCTCCTGCATCTACAGAGGGGCAGGAGCAGATCCCAGTTCCACAGGTGTGGTAATGGCAGGAAAAGGCACTTGCCCTCCCCCCAAAAAAATGTGGAGAAAGAGCAAGGAAAAAAATTCTCCCTTTAGTTAAACAGACACAGGAACTCCAACACCCACTTTGTTTAAGGGGAAGATATTTGAAGGAGCAGCAACAACCCACAGGAGGAAGAACCACGGTGCTGTACATCCCACATCTTCCACAGATTGCTGCCAAATTGGTGGGAAGGTGACACATCGCAGGCAGAACAACAACTTTAAAATAATAATTAATGAATTATTACTGACAATTGGAAAAAAAAATCCCAGTTGCTTATACAAATGAACATTGGCTTCTGGAGTTTCTAGCGATAATAAATATTTAAACACCTCCCTTGTTTTAACATAAAGCAGAAGAGAAATGTAGCAATCGCAGTGGGAGCGGCGAAGTGTCAGAACAGCAGCGCGGAGTGTTGGATCAAAACACGGCAGGGACTCACACCCCATCAGCAGGGAGAGGGGAGGGGGCCACCCCATCCCTGGAAGGACACTGCCAGGACAGCACCATCACTCCCAGCACATTCCTATTAACAACCATGCTGGATATAACCTGCCTCTGTGCTCAGCACACCAGGCCAGGAAGCTGATGATCTGGGTTGCTGGTTCTTTTCAGTGGAGCCAGAGACAGCAATTGTAGCCCTCACGGTGCCTGTGCCAGGAAAACATCTCTTCTGCCTGCTCCCTGGGGCACAGTTTGGCATCTCTGGGAAGCATTTTGGCTGGTGGTGCTACAGCCATCCACATTCCTTGCCCAGCTTTTCCTTGCCATCATACAAGTGGTATTTCATGCTAAAGGGATGCCCACCCAAAAATCCCTGACCCACCCCAGCTGCTTCCAGCTGTGCTGGTAGAGAACCAGACTGAGTCTCCCCACACAGCACTGCAGAATTAATGCCCTTCTCATTCACTCCTAGCAAAGCTGGTGGCAACATCTGCAGTTCACATCACCTAAAATGCCTATTACAAGGTCCCATTTTGGCGGTTCATAGCTTTACTCAGACCTTTAATCCTGTAGGCTGAAGCCTTTCAGGCAAGACATCTGCCTCCAGCTCAGTGCCTGCCTTGAGCTAGGCGTGCTTTCAAATTCCTAGCAAAAGCAACTCAGCTGTTTCCAAGAAAATAATTAAGGAAAAAAAATAGCTAAGACCTGGCTTTCTTTAACCTCTTTTCCAGAACTCTCACTGTGGCTGGAGAAAGTTTAGGACATGCCAGTGATGCACACATCTTACTCTTTGCCCCTCAGAAGTCCCCCTAGATTTTCTCAGCACCAGCATTTTAGGGCACATGTAACCTACATATTCACTGCTATAATTGCAATCTGCACCAGCTTCCTGACCCTGCCATGCTGGGGATGTAAAAAGTTCAACATCAACTACTTCAGCCCAGTATCTGCCACCATTTCTCTGTGGAATCCAGTGGCACAAGCAGAAGAGCAGCCGCCCACACACTTGCTGGGCACCACTCCACACAGCAAGCACCTACCTACCTTGCAGGGGCTCCAGTCTCCAGGAGCTCAAGCCTCTGTGCAGCTGCAGCCCCATGACCTTCCCAGGACACAAAGCACAGAGCTGCTGGCAGGAGCCACAGCATCTGCCATATCTGCCTTCCTCTAGGGAAGAGAGGAGTTAAAGGAAGGAAATAGAGGGGAAAGGGGAACAAAGGATAAGAGTGAGCAAATGAGCTTTTTCCTCTGCCTTGCTGGGGAGCTGCAGTTTTCTCTGGCTGCTGCAATTCTATCTTCTGTTATTGAAGTAAGATGTGCTGGGAAATCACAACAGGAAAAAAAATCATCAGCTAATAATCCTGCTTGTGCTTCATCTCTGTGGTGAGACTACCTCAGGATCAACCCCATCTTCTAAAAGTCACTCCAGCACAACTAGGAAAGGCAGGGACCAGAGCAGTGGTTCCCAAAGATCCCTGTCTAGGACAGGTGTGCCACTGGCAGGGTCACTGTACACAGAGGCTGCATCCTGTCCAGTCCAGCTGTGCCAACCAGTGACACTTGACCTCACTGCTTGCATTCAAGGCCCGAAAGATGACAAAATATGAGCCCTCCTTCTGCTCTTAAATTCCCATTTGCTCTTTGGTGAGATTAAGATTACCTGTGTGACTGGGCCTCCAGTAGACTAAAAAATACAATTCTTCAGGTGAACATATGGAAAGGATGACAACTTCTTTACATAGAGGACTGCATGTAGTTGTGTGCCAGCATCAGGACAACCTATTTTAGCTTTGCTGCCCCTCTCTACACAAAGTGCCATTCCATCCCAATGGCCTCTTTGCAGAGACCATGTAAAGGGTTATCAATCACTGCCAGCTTCCTCATCTACTGAGATGTCTTAAACAGCTATGACATGAGAATTCGTGTTCCTTCTGTGTACTACACTTGGTACTGCCAAGCTGTTTGAGTCTGAACTAACCACCTAAAAAAGAAAATACTCCACCACCCGCAGAGTCATTTCTGACCGGACATTTGCCAGGCACAGCAGGTCAGGGAGCATCAGACCCCAGGAGCGTGAGAAGATGCTGGCCCCAGACCTGTGTGTGCTGAGAGGTCGCCTGCCCGCGCGTGCTCCAGCTGTGCCTGCGCCGACACACAGCCTGCAATGAGCATCACCCGGCCACAGCCAGTGAGCCACACTGGAGGCAAATGCTCTGCTTAATTGGTCTCAGCTGGAAGCTGCCCTGTGCATGTCAGCGTGTTTAAGAAAGCAGGTCTACAGGAGAGAAGACACCAGAGTAACCAATTAAAGAAAAAAACCCGACTTCCCTTCCCCCTCTTTCCCAGCCCTAAGCCCTGGAAGTTTGTTTTATTTTTAAGAAGAAGTGTTTCTCACTGTTAATGAAATCAGCTTGAGAATAAGGTTTTGCTGTTGGTATTTCCAAGTCTAGTACTGACGGCATTTGTGGAGATAACTACAGAAACCTGGTTAAATCAAGTCAAGCTTTGCACCTTTATTTCTTCTTTTTTTTGTTGTGTGTGGTTTTGGGGTTTTTTCCTTAAAAAAGAGGAAAGAAGTGACACCAGGAAACGCTTCATCCTGCTCAAATCCAAGTTTATTAGCCTGTAAAACTCTGTTTCCACACAGTAATCATAATAAATGAATGAATGTTTATGGAGCGTAGCATAAAAATACACGGAGTCAGCCATAGGTTGGAGTTTATGATTGCTCACAAAAATTATTCAGCAGATCACATGGCATTGCATCAGAAAGGCAAATTAGTCCTAGGAATGCAAACAATCAGGATAAAAAGGCAAAACAAGTAAGAGCAGAGTATCAGAAAGCAATAATTAGTTCACAGTTCCTAATGTGTGTGACAAATTTTGCTAGATCAGGTTATTTACTCCCTAATCCTTCAACAAAAGGTAGAAAGCCAGTTGTAATAATTTTGCATTAATCTCATTCTACATATCAGCTGCTCAAATTCACTATCAATCTCTAGGTATGACCATTAAAATGTAGGCATATAAGAGACTAGGTATACTCAATAGCCCAGCTCCTTCTCCTACAGCCTCCAAAACTCACAGCTATAGATCAAAAGCTAACGTGTGACAAGTGGGTTGAGATATTCTAGCCCCTGTCTGGACATCTAAAAAACCATCTCTCTTCTTAAAAACCTCCAGCATGCTACAGGCTCCTTAGATCTGAGTAAGTTCAACTCTCTGCTGGGCACAGCAAACCCCTGCATGGGAAGGGTGTTGGACATCTGGTATAAACTTGTGTGTGCCACACATACCAGGGAGAGGGCAGTGGGAATGTCCCCCACTGGGTCCTGTTTGCTTTAGTGCTGATGTTCTGTAGAGTTGTGTCTAATTGCCAAGCTAATATATGGACTTTGCTCACAAGCTACACCCAATGCAGAGAAGACCCCTATCAGGGGATTGGAATAAGCACCAGGAGTTTCTGACCTAGAGTAACTCTTCTGTCTCTTCCCAAAGGAAAATGTCAAGCCAAAAAGAGCTGTATTTCTTCTTATGCTTTGGGCTTTCCTGAAGAAGTGCAGCGGGTTAGTCTTATTAACTCCAAAAAGAAAGCAGACTTAAAGGAGTAAGGGAAGAAAGGTGCTTTCTTTTCAAATGTAGGATGCTTATACACACCATAAACCAAACTGGGGAGAACTGCACTGAAAAACTAATCCAGGCTCTGGCTGACATCATGACATCTGCAGATCCTTCTACCAGAATTCTGAATTATTTTCTATCAAAGATCCAAGACTCTGCAAGTCAAGGCCCTATACAGGCCAATGAACCCACAATCATATCATCTTCTTTTATAGGGAAGTCATATTACACTAAGCAGCACCTTCAGAGTTGGTTGGGAAATTAACCCATTAAGGCTAACTTCTAAAACCTGTTTTTCAGGAATGGGCAGTAGCATGATAAATTCTTCCTGATTATTACATGAATAGTAATGTGACAATCCTTTAATATTATCTGAGAACTTAGAAGAACAGTGAAAATCTTCAAGAACATCTTTTTTAGGCAATCTAGATCCTTGTCTTGCAAGAATAACATTTTGCTGCCTGCGTTTCCTTCATTCTGCCTGTCTTGGGCAAAACTGCTCTGCTGAAGCACCCAGTGACCCAGCCAAGCACGTCCACCCTAAAAACCAAACAGCAAACCAAGACAAACCTACAGGGAGAGCAGATCCTGCAGCACTTCATCTTTCTTTCCTCAGATAGGTACAGTGGTTTCAAACATCATTGTATGTTCTGCAGTTATTACTGAGAAGAAGAATTTATTTCCTTTATAGATTTTGGGACCATCTATCCATGCTCAGTGCACGCTGGTAACTGAGTAGATCCTTACAGTGAAGTAAGATCAAACTTAAAACTAAGCCACCTATACAATATCCTCCAATTCCACAAGCTATCTGGTAAAGCCCGTGGGAATGTGAGGAGGACTGGAGCCTCCCAGAAGGCACACTGCCCTGTATCACTAGACTGTTCATAATTAAAGATTTGTTCCTTGGAATTATATAGAAGAGCATTGGCATGGCTAGTGGCAAAACCAAATTGAGCCCAACACAGCCTAGAAGAATTGAGTTTCCACACAAAAGGGTATTTTCCTTCCTTCCTAATAGGTTCAGTACTAAGTTTGTCAGTTTTGGCTTTGAAGAATTATCTGCTTCTTGACTGAGTTTTTATTTTTAGTTGCTTGGGTTTTTTTTGGTTTTTTGTTTCTTTTTTTTTTTTTTTTAAATGAAAAAATAAAAGCTATAAAAAACTAGAGGTAGTTTTAAACTGCAAGGTTCATATCTGGGGCAAATATTTCTTTGGAGCTGAGGGACGTTTTTTCTTCAGACCAGTATAAAACAATACTTGAGGGGAAAAAATGTTGAAAGAGAAAGCATTAAAAGAATAGGAACTCAGAGACCTCTTCCTGCTTCCAAATCGACCGCCTCATGAAATGAGTGTATTTCCTCCCTGTGAATTCTATATTTAATCCAGAGAGATCACTGAGTATGCCTGAGCAACCTAGCAGCCCTTTTCCTCCTCTTCAAACAGACCTCAAGATTCACTCTTGTCTAATGAGCAGTCTACGTCTCCCAAGAACATATATCCTTATGGATTTTGATAAGAGCAGACAGGATCAGTGGAAAATCCACTTCTGTTCCTTTTACTTTTGTTGCTTTCTTTAAAAAACAAAAGGATACACCAAGGTTCCCCCTGGAAAATCAGCTGGCATTGAAGGCATCTCACAGGCTAAGGACCTACCTAATTTTTCAAACTTGTTCGAAATTCTGTTTTGGCACCTAAGATCAGACTTCCCGTTGATTAAAGGAATATTCGCAGAAAAATTACTTTCCAAATTTCACCAAAATCAGATGATGTGCTTGTCATGAACATTCCCACCTCTCTGAAGTTGCTTCAATGCCAGCAAGTAGTATGGGGAAACAAAATGTCAAGAGGAAAACATTTCCCTAGCTATGTATAGTTTTTGACACAGGTAGAGAGACAAACTTTGAACTGAGAAGCAGTAAAATGGAAAGGAAGATAATGTTGTCATTCTCTCACAAACTGTATTTGTAATTCCAAGTACTTCAACAGCAATGGGATGATCTATCCTCAGGATTACTGTTTGTTGCAAGAGCTACAGATGAGACTTTCACCTTTGCATGCTTCTCCATACAAAGCTAACTGCTAATTTATCACACCACCCTCACTAGTCCACTCTTTTTATACAACACAGGTCTGCATTAATGGGTTTAAGGCTGTTCTGTAATCAGTCTTTCTGCTACTTCACTAACCTTTCATAGCCCCAAAATCTTGAAGTAACATTCCTAGTTGAAAAAAGGCTGCTTTTTTAATTTTTTCCTGCTATTTTAAAAAATCCAGACTACAATGCTACCTTTAGTTATACAACTTATGGGATTTCCATCAATTGCCAATTGAGAAGGAATAAGCTCTGTGGCTATTGTACCATCCCTTCATAAGCATTCATTCCCATATGCAAGACTGAGGTCAGCATTTGGACCTTCTTGCTCATTTTGAGGGTTCTTTCGTAAGAGGTTTTCTTTGTTTAAGATCCCACAAACAGGACCTGTTTATGGAAAAAGAGAGATATTTTGAATACTAAAGTCCTTTATTCAACAACACAGAAATATCACAAAAACAACTTTACTGGGCAAATTGAATGTTTTTATACAGTTTTGTACGTGCCCCATAAGTGATTATTTTTTCATAAATACACTGTTTTCCAAAACTGTTTTTTTCCATAATTGCACAAGCATACATACACCTTACACAAATATCTATTAGAAAATTTAATAGATAACTGCACAGTTCAGAAATAGGAGAATACTGTGAAAGGAGTACATTTCTGTGGCCCATGTTTCTGAAAATACCCTCCTAGTTCCCTGCAATTGTGAAAATGGAGTACTTTCTAACATAGGAGCTGTCTTTTGTTCACTAAGAATACAGTAGAGCTCAGCGTGAAACTGCCAAATTTAATAAAAACAAAATCTGAAACATTTAGCTGTTACATGAGAACCCACTGTTTGATATCACTATGCATCTAACCATGATCAAAGACCCACTACTGCTTTTTGCTGAATGCATTCGACCCTGAATGGTATGTTCATTTAACTACTTTCTTTCTTCATTATTTGATTACAGATATAGCCCATTTAAAGACTTTACATTCTTCAACATTAATTGTAGGACTTACATACTAGGGGGTCTGTACAAAAGGGAGTATTTTCCCTCATAGGGAGGGTTTGTTATTAATTGACAGAATGGGTACATGTGCCTCCCTTTCAAGCTCACCATTTTTCATAAGTTTATCTGGGGTATGCCAAAAATGCTTCCACTAGGCTTAGTGCTCACACCTAGAAGACAGAAAGAATTCTGCTTTTTTTTGCCCACGCTCTTATTTTTTTTACTTTTCACTGTGAGAATGAATAATGGGGAAGAATACGAATTTTCACACTGGAAAACGCTATTGGACCTTGTGAAAAAGCACAAATTTGGTAATTAGAACTTGACAATAATCCGATTGACAAATATGTATATAAATGGGGAGGGGTGGGGAGGGCAGTGGGGAGAGACAGGCCAGAAAATGGATTTCCTTCTTCAAACATCACTAATTAAAATGCTCTATGCGCACTACATCATATAAATACTGTTTCAGCAGAATCTAAAAACCTGATGGTGAAAAGGAACAACATCCGAAACAAAAGCCATATGGGTAAATCAAAGAAAAATCACCTCTTGTTCATTTTCAGTAATTAACAGGTATGCTTGTTTGTGTGTTTAACAATTTTGAATTGACATGTAAAACACCACAATTACAATATACAGATCCATCAGTTCTTTAAAATAAAACAACAAAACAAAAAAAGGAACCACAAAAAGACATGCAACATTAGGGTATTAGACAGTAAGTACATTGCTATGGATATCTTTGTACACCTAATGTAGCCTGAACTTAATTTTGCCTCTGCTTCTGTAAGGGCAACGAGAGTTTTCCAAAGAGCAAGGCAAGCTTACCAGCCAGATGTGCAAATAAGGCTTCAGTTTGTAAATCAATCAGCACTTTGGTAGAGAAGACCTTGCAGAGCTTGTATTGGTCTAGTGATCAGTAACAGAGGCCCCTAATGAAAACGTCTCTAACACAAAAAAAAATCCATACACAGCTGCCATACAAACAGACACAAAGCTCATTGAGTGGGCATTGGATGAGTATCCAACTGAGGATCTCACAAACTGTAAGAGGGGCACCATGACAGAAGCATTCTAAGTGTGACATTCCACCTCTGAAGCCATGTATGTGACGTCAAACGATGCAAGGACACAGACACGTGCACTGATCCTAAGTTGAGGATGCAGGTGTAAGCCCAGCCCAACTGTGCCCTTCAGTTTCCCTGGGTCACCCACGTTCTGCCCAGTCCTGCTGACACACACACATGACCTCAGGAGGTTTCTCCTCCTCCATCCCTTGGTCTTCACTTTCTGGGCTGTTTCCAGCTCCTGCCAGCCCTCACTTGCCAAAGCTGGCATCTTCCCCACCTGCACAAGTCCCACACTGGAGCATTCCCAACCCACCCCTCGTGCTTCACCAAGTAAGTGTGAACAGGGCCCAAAGGCTGAAGTACTTAGCAAAAACTGGAGAAAGTGCTGAAACAGTAGGAGATTTGCATGTGCTGTGCAACATTAACTGGTTATTTCCATGCCCAGCACCTTGTCCGTGAAACTACTGATAGGCTGATCTTGTATAAAATTCTAAATCTATCAAATACATGGCACAACAGCATTCACTTCCTTTGGTGGCATGGCCTTCTCACTCGTGAGTGGTACGACAAAGCCAAGCAACAAAAAGTGATGATCAACTGATAGTAAGTATCCCTAAGTAAAGAATCTTCCATATTTTTTATGGCATGTCAGCTATATCCCTCTGTGTGCTGCCTTTCCACGGAGTAGACATTTCTTCCATACAGCTAGCACAGGAAGAAGAACAGCAAAGCATTTTTGTGGGGGCCTAAGGGACCAGTCATTCAGCAAAGCCGAGTTCAGTGGACTAAGAAATGTGTGGGGAGAAGTGGTCTTTTTTTAAAAGCATTAAAAAAAAAAAAGTCATTTTTATACCACAAAAATATCCAGGCTCTCAAATGAGCACAAGTGCAAGTGAGACCCAAAGCAATCCAACTGTCAAAACTCCCTTAACTGTGAAGACCTCCACCTGAACCAAAAATATGGCATTCCACTTTATAAAATATTTACTCCATTGACTGAAAATGTTACATAAGATCTTGTAGGTGAAGGATAATGAAGCTGAGTCATCATTTTTCCTAAGGTATCATACTCTGTTTTGCATCCTAGAACAACCTTTATTTAGATTACTAGTTTTTGCACATCCGCCTATGCTGGGCACTCCAGCTCAGAGCACAGTGAAAAACAAGTCAGACACTAGACAGCATTTTTGGAGAGATACCCCTCTGTAAAGCTCCTTTGGAAGCAATGCAAGTGCATAAACCACTACTCTAATATAGTGCTTGAAAGATTAATTTTAAGTGTTACGTCTTCCCCTCTCACAACAACACAACAGAAGGTAATTGCTAGATGTGTCATGATCTTTTTATCTTGGAAAACTTGGCATCAAGTCTGCATGGAAGGATGCATGGTAAAACAGTGCTGCTGTTGCTGCTGCTGCTGCTAAACAGCTAGAAAAATAATAGTTAAAGCTAGAATTTATTGCTCCGGATATAATTTGCAGAACCACACTGTTGTGTATAAACCGTATATCTCCATTGATGCTCAGACATGATTGTCTCCTTGTGTCTAAACACACAAAATACAAGCGGCTATCTGTACAGTTTACAGTACTGAAACACATATATTTGAAAATGAAGTATAGATATGTTACTTTTCAATGATACATGACTTTATAGCAGGGGTTTACCCAAACTTTTTGTGTTTTTTTTTTTTTTACAGCCACTTTAAAAATAGACAACAACTTCACTAGTATAGCTAAGTTACATCAAAGAAAGAATCGGTGTACTGAATGTGAAGAAGCTGGCCAATTCCCCAGGCTCACAGATTTTTGTCTTTTGTTTTTGAGGAAACCCCTATACATAAATGAAAATAGTTATCTGAATATATTCTTCAATGGTGGACTAAGCAGTTTCTTAAAACAAGACTTTAGCTTGCCATTCACTTCGGACTGCCTCGAAAATAAGATACACTACTGCTTAAAAGAACCATCGGAATGCTTCAGCGCTGGGAACAGGTGTTCTCTAAAAAAAAAGCAAGAAAACAAGTTAAGCTTTCTTTTGTGGCATTGGCATACTTGAGTTCTAGTTGTTCTTTTCCTTTACATTTTAGGCATACTTTCAGTTATCTACAAACAACATGATGCCTCCCATTGCTTGACAATTAATAGAAACATCCTTCTCCAAACACACACCATTTTAGGATCACACGCCATACATCGTACTCGGTATGTAACACACCTAACACGCTGTCTTCTCCTTAGTTTGTTAACAAGGTAGTCAGGAAAATGTAAACATTGCTAGAAAAAGTATCTGGAAAACAGACAGTGCTTTTAGGATAACCACACAGTTGTACAATGGTTTCTGCCTAGACCCAGCATACTGGGCACGCAGTTAGGGCTCAGTGGGTTTGTAAGTTAAACAGACACTTTGGCAAGACCATGCTCACAACAGGGGAGTGGCAAAGGCACTGCTCTGTCACTCGGGAAGCTTGCTGTGTCTTCAGACACCTTAGGAGGAGAGGGTGGCATTTTCAAACCTCAGCTTGTTCCACATTTAGGTTGCAACGCAGAAAGAACTGAAAACACATCCCTGAGTTCATTCCAGTGAGGGAATCACCCTGCTGACTTAGGGGTGCTGCCCAGACTGCCCCTGTCCTTTCTTTCACAAACATGCAGGACCTTGGCTTACACAGAAACAGTCCTGTGTAAACAGTGCTACTACACCCCTCCTTCCCCTAGCTGCTGCACCCTGAAAATGATATCCACTTGCGTCCAGGTGCCTCCATACACATTCGAGTAGCAGCAAATTCCCTTCACAGCTTTAAAGTACAACCTACATGAGAGGCTGAAGGGGCTGAGTCTGCAAAGGCTGTGTCATTTCTGTGAGGTATATCTTGTCCTCAATTTCCTTCAGTCAAAAGATGATGGAAGCACCCTTGAAGCCATGCATCTCGACCCACGTCTCCCCTCCAGAATTAATTATTGCATTGTCCAAGGAGGGGAGAGTGAGCCCTAACATGACACTATCAGTCCGTCCCAGCTCACAAGTCCTTGTTTCATTAAGAGCCACCCAGAAAACAGTAGTGTTACATCTGACAAAAATTCTCCAAAAAGCAAAACTCTGGAAATTTGCAAATAAATACTTGTAACAAAGAAGTTCTCATGGATGTTGCTGATGCCACATTTAAGTACTATGCCTCTTTTTGAAAGAATTCTTTCATTTGTGTTTCAATGTTTTTAATGTTTTCCTAGTTTTTCCACAAAAATCCAACAAACCATGGACCCTGCAGTGCAACACGTGCATCATACCTGGTGTCAGAATATTACTTTCTCATTCCAAGGAACTGCGCATTAGTATGGCATGTATTTTTTGTTGAATAATTAGCCCAGTTTGTGATAAACAGGCTCAAGCAGTACACAGCTTCTCTTTTTGTAAAAGCCATATTAAAGGGGAGCTGATATTGTTATGTTTATTGCTTCTGCATTTGGAAATACCAGAGATCAAAATAATTCTGCTGTATTATCAGAACTCTGACCTGTTGTCAACTCAATATCCACTCCCCCTCCAAAAATGTTACACTTCAATAAATCATCCGAAAATTAACTTCCAAGGACAATAGCTGGTGTGTTGAATATAATCACCCTGACCAGTGTGAGTTCTCTTTGCTGGTGGTACAAAAGCAGGAATTGCACATATTCATCTTTACCAGTTCCTGTTCTGCCCATTTATGTGAGGTGAGTACGAGCACAAGTAGTGACAGAGCACGGCAGCCCTCGCACCCAGGTATGCCCAGGAGAGCTAATGCAATTTCTAGACCATCAACACCGGTCTGTGTGGGCTGTAAGATGGCTGCTGAGAGCGAGGTTTACAGATTTATAATTTATAAAGAGCTTGGCTGCAGAAGAGACTGGAGTTCGGAGTGGCAGGAAACAATCGTATGACTAAATTGACCTCAAAAGAACAGTCAAACATGCAAACATATTAAACTCAATACATTGTCTTCACTTGAAAACTGAATGTAATATTCTGCTGTGGGTCCATCTGCCTGAACACAAAACCACAGCTAGACAGAGAGATTTAAAGACGTACTGACTGAGATGGCTTTTATTTATTTTCTTGCCATGTCAGGTTGAGTTACTGTCAGATGTTGTCATATCAGCTGGAAGTAAAGGTGTAACGTCTGATTAAAAGGTCATCCAGACCTTTAAATACACAGAATAGTATTTTTGAAGGGCAAGGCTATGGTTTAATATCTGTGCTTTTGAAAAACTGCAAGATAAGGAATTTTTGCATCTATGCACCAAGTTCTTATTAAAGATATACATTTACAATTAAATATCCATTGCACTAACTACCAATTTGGGAGTGAATTATTAATCCACCCTTAAAGAAAAATAAAAAAGAAATCTTTTAAAACTGAATAGCTAGATCAAATTAAATCTAAAGCAGTATATGCAGTGAAATCCACGGATTTCACCACTCCAAGAATCAAGGTTATTTCCAGACAAAGAGAGACCCTTCAGCCCATTTAGACGTTCAGCACACCAACACACAAGTTTAAGTGCAATGACCATCTACTGCTTGGCAGTATAAATCCAGCAGTCCCAGATGGGGAATCAAACTCTTGGCAAGATTACAGTGCATTTCTGGATCTCTGTGCTGGCGGTGGGGAATCGTTAGCCTGAGTGACAGGAAAGACAGATCCCCCTGGAAGCCTAGGGAGGGGTGGTGAGGAGCAGAACCAGAGCTGATCAGAGCTGTTTTGCTGTAAAAGCCTTCACTGCCTGTGCTGGTGCAAATGCTAACAAATGGCAGGCTTGCTCTCAGGAGGATGCTCAGAAACCTGCAACCCTGGCTTCTCCAAGCAGGTAATGCCATAAAGTATGGCGCAGGAGGGGATTTATCCCTACATAAACCTGGGATGAAATGTCCTCCACACTTTCAAACTTTCTATTCTGCTCCCTGTGTGCCAGCTTTCACTGTAGAAGAAGTAGCTTGAATATCTGAAATCTGAAAATCTAATTATTGCCTAGAAAAATGAGCTTCATATAGGGAACCAAGCACGCTACATTTTTGGAGGAGGAGGTAAAAAGCAGGCAACAGAAACCAACAGAAAATCTCCACAATTAAGCAGAAAAATGATACCTGCGTATCTGACCTGGAAGCCCCAGAGGAAATGTAAAAGCAGACCCTTGCTATATGCAACACATGAAAACGGCATGCTGGCAGGAGCTCCAAATTCCTCACCAAAGTCTGTTTCAACACTTGCATTTTCACAGTAAAAGTAGCCATTAAAGAATGATGCCTCCCATTGCCCCCTGGGGTGACCGGCTGATGAAGTAAGGCATGGGATTTGCTCATCCAAGGCCTGCCTGCTTGCCCAGCCCAGCCTTTGGCAAGCTCAAGCCTACCACACCTGCCAGACAATCCTCTCTCCTGGCTCTCTGAGTCTCACAGCCACCTGAAAGATGTGATACAGAGACAAGGAATCAGGAGAGTTGGCTGCACCTGCTTGGTGCTGCTTAGGGTGCAGGAAAAATTCAGAGCTACCCAACCAAGACTCATTATAAGTCACCTGTATTACTTGGATACTATTTTCTGCAAGGCTAGGAGATCATCTGAGTTGAGGTGAACCACATTCAGAAATAAAATAGAATAATAAAATATGTCAGAGCACTACATGATTATGACCTAATACTTTACCAATGTTAAAAGATGTTGAATTATGTAAGAATCCTTTGATGTTTGATCCACGAGCAAAAATCCTGCTCTCATTGAAGTAAATTCAGATGTTGGCTACAGCAAATTACTAGCCAGATGTGGCACTCCTCATTCCTCTTGAGGAGCCCTGGAAAAATCCAGCTCAACAGAGGCTCTTTGGGAAGAATATGGCAACTGAGGTATGTCCAACAAAATCTGGGCTACCTGGTGGTCTTTAAAGAGACCTACACAACTGCAGAAATAGACAGCACATTAATGAATCTCAAAATCACATGTCAAATTAAATTAAACTGGTGGATTTCCCAAAGCAGTAGGACTGGTGCTAGCAACACAGGGAAAACTGAGCTTACCAAGAACTGCAGTTAACCCACCATGAGCTTCTCAAGCTGGGGAACAATCCCTTCTTGAAATGCTTTGCACAAGAGAAGTTTGGCCTGGTAAGTATACATATACATATACATACACATACACATATGTGTCTATGTATATCTCAATATATCTATATATATTGAGAAAGAGATATGTGATCAGATATAGAGAAATCTGGTGCTCTATGGTGGCCAAAACAATTCAGCTGGAAAGTCCTGGCCCCTGCATGAAATGCAATTTAAATCAATCAGCAGCCCAGCCCAGCAAACATTGACCACCACTAGCCATAAACTAGTGCCTGTATGCTTTCCTTACATGTGTGAATGCAGGCTATGCACCTCATCAGTCTCACAGAGCCCACATGACTGCCAGCAGGAAAGCAAAGTAGCCTTTACTTCATGTCACACCTTGTATTGCTAGTGCCACAAGCTAATTCAGGTGTCTGACGGCCACCCTGGAAATGACATCCGAATTGCTCATACATAGACAGTGCAGACTCTGGTGCAAATTCAAAACTCACTTTCCATCCCCAATTTCCCCCTCTTGAAAGACCCTCTCCCAGACAAGAGCTGGGCACAAGGCACACATGGTGATACAGGCACAGTCTCAGTGCTGGAATGGAGTTGTATCACCTGTGATGGCCTAAAGCCCAGCAGAGGGATGTTGTCTCCTGACCTGCACAGCACTGTAAGATCATAGAATGCTCTGGATCATAAAAGCCCTTACAGATCACCTCCAACTCACCTGCCATGGGCAGAGACACCATCCACTGCACCAGGTTGCCCAGATCCCCATCTAACTTGGCTTTGAACACTGCCACGGATGAGGCATCCACAGCTTCTCTAGACAGCCTGTTCCAGTGCCTCACCACCCTCACCATAAGGCCTTTCTTCCTACTATGTAATCTAAACCTACTTTCTTTCAATATAAAGCCATTACTCCTTTTCCTACTACTACGTGCCCCTGTAGAAAGTCCCTCTCCAGTTTTCTTGTAGGCTCTCTCTAGACACTGGAAGGATAACCATCTCCTGAACCACAGAGCATCAGCATCTCCTGACACATAGCAAGGCAGGTGGAATATGCCATCTGTCCTCCACCAGCCTGCTCTGCCACTGGCAAATGCAGTCTGGACAGCACCTCCACTCCTTACTTGCCTAAATGCTAGGTGACTCTGAGAGGAAAGCAGCCTTTCGAAGTATCTGCAGCCCACTTTGTTCCGCTTATAAATATACATTACCTACAGCAATGACTTTGGGGAAAACCTCATGACGCTCAGATTCAGCTCACACAGTCTCCTTGAATGTTTTTCTTCAGGCAAAGAGGCCTGGGGGCAAGAAACCAGTGTGTGAACTGCATCCCCTGGAAATGCAGAAGGAAAAGGCAGAACCCAGCATGTGGCACATTTCTCCCAGCCGCTCCGCTGCCTGTCCTGGAGGAATGCCAGGAGACCCACCACGCTGACCCGGCACCGAGGGGGCCAGCTGTGGCAGCAGGAGGAGGAGTGGATGAGGCTTTGGCACACATGCACACCACCTGGCACAGGGCAGCTCCGTGAGGAACAGTCCTCACCTCAAACTCCTGGCATCCTCCCACCCAGCCGCAGGCCCAGGGGAGGGATGTGCTGCCCCAGCTCTGGACGAGGTGTGAAATAGTCCACGAAGCTGTTGCTCCCCACAGCTGCCAAAATCCCTGGCTGCCCACCAACACTGTGCTCCCGCTCGCTGTACGTGTTATCAGGCAGTAACAGATGTCCTCTAATAACAAGCTTATTATTGGACTTAGCAGATAAAAAGGGACGTGTACGCTGGGTCAGAAGCTTGGTGGTGAGCTTTCTTCCACAGCCCACCTTAAAATATCTCTCCCCATACCTGAGCTGCAGGCCTGTCTCCCTTCATACCAAGGATGAGATTTAGCATTTATTTTAAAAGTCAGCTTTATTTGCTCCGAGAGGACACGCATCTGCGTGCTGGCAGTTATTTTTCCACTTGCGCTGCATATCTCTCAGGCTGTATTTGAGACAAACCAGATTTAGAACATACCAGATTAGGAAAACCCATTTGACTTTCTCTGCCGCCAGCTCCACCGAGTGAAAAGTAAACCTTTGCCACAGGACATTGCAAGTAGAAATTTAAAAATGTACTCCTAAGTCAGGGTCATGGTTTGAAAACCCAGCTCTTCTCAAATAGCTCAGAGATAACCTCAGGAGATTTCAGTGGAGTCAGCTGGGGAATAAAGGATTTGTGCCAACGGCCACAGAGACCTGCCACTGTACAGCCAGATCCTGCCACTTGGACTTGACATCAGCAGCAGGCCACAGCTCCCCAGCCAAATCAATAGGATTAGTCAGAGAAGTAATGTGTTTCTCCCTGGGAGAAAAAAGGAGCAAAGGTATCCCACATTTACATTCACTGAACACCACAGTTTATTTTATATATTAACTCTTTTTTCACTATATAGATGAGATCAAATTTGCGGGAATGGGATCTTGATCCGAAAAAATGCTTAATGCCATTGGGGAAAACAGACGGCAACTAGAGACAAGAAATCATAAGGAATCCAGACCAACGCTGTCAAAGAAAAAACAGCTCAGTCCCAGGAAATGCTAGTGACGGAGCCCCTGGAGCCCCTCTCTGTGCCGGTGAGCATGACCTTCAGCTCTAAGGAGAGCAGCTCACATGCTCCACCGTCCGCCTCAACACCCCCAGGGGTCAGCTCGAGTCACTAAAGCACCGCAGCGGTGCGCGGAGGGTACCGGCACACCGATTCAGGCAGAGCCCTGGAAAGGAACACATCTTCTCTGCCCATCCCCTCCCAGGCTGGGAGTAGCTGGCTGTGGACGACTTCCAGCACACTCCCTCCCTTGTGCCAGCGCGGCCCTTTTGGCCAGCGAGCCGAGGGACGGAGCCAAGTCTCCACCTCTGCCGTCTCGCTCGCTCCCGAGGGGAGCGCGGCTTGGCCGCCGGCTTCCCCGTGCCTGGCATCCCGCACGCGGCGCTGGCAGCGGCGGGCCAGCCGCCTCGGGAACTCCTCCTGCCATCTGCCACCCTGCCGCTGAGCTCCAGCTGGCCGCACTCCGGCCTCAGGCGGGGGCTCCTAATGGCTTCCTGGCAAAGGCAGCAGAGAAGATATCAGAGGTTTGGCGTTTCGGGTTAGGGGTCTCCCACATCTCACTGTCAAAGGGATTCGCCTCTCTTTCCCTATTTCTACATCTCTCTCGAGCAGTTCGTGTGGTTCCTTCATTTTTCAGCTACCCCTGTACCTGAGGGTGGAGCTGCTAAGTCTGCTGGAGTGCCTACTCAGCTTATGTTACTATTATGCTTTTTTTCATTTATTATTTGCATTCCAGCAGTATATGAAGGCCTCAGGCAGGATAAGGGATTGTTTCTGTTGGTTCTGTCTGCCTGGCCTCTCAACCGGTAGGTCTGGCCTAACTCCTGCTTTTTCAGGAACTGGAAAGAGCTCATAAAAGCTTTAGGAGTGTTACTTCAGAGCCAAAAATGATGCTAACCGGGTCAGAAAAGGTGTCATTCAGTGCTCCCATACTGACTGTGGGAATTACTATCAATAGTCAAATGCTTTATTAGCAGAAAGCAGAAAGCTCTGTTACTGACAAAAGTTTTATAGAGAAATTCTTGGATACAGGTTTGTTACCACTGTGCAACATAAAACCCAAGACCCTACAATGCACAAGACACTAAAAATGAAATATCCACACCAGTGCTCAGCTTCTGCTTTTGCCTAGGAACTGTCTGGTTACTTCTGCTGACTTCTCTGTCAGACATTATCAACTAGAAGTGTGCCTGCCTACTGCAATGGATGTACCACCTGCATACACCTCCCCCTCTCTCACACACACACTGCCATTCACCTTCTCCCTAATCAAATCTCTGTGAAGACCATCCATCAGCCCCTATCATTTATCCTTCCCACACACACCAGCTCACAAAACAGAATTATTCTTGTTAACATTCATTCTATTAATGAGAAATCCCCACTGGTTCATCATCCAGTGGTACAAGTCTTTGCACTTAGAGGCTGACATCTCTATCATCCTCCAAACTGCCACTCTGGGGTACAGTAATCTCTTACAGACTGGTCTCCAAGCAGAGGAGAGGCACGTTTCTCAGTACCAAACCTAAATTTAAATCTCTTCCCCCTTGAGCTGCTGGGCTTCAGTATCTTTTTCTCCTGAACGGAACCTAAAATCAGCTATGATGCCTCATTGGTTAGCTAACTGCTTCTGTCCTTTGGGATTTTTCATATGCTGTTGATAAAAGAGCCAGTGAAAAATATATCCATTAAATTCTTGGTCTCTGCTTGCTTGTTTCTTTTTCTGCAAAGCTTGCAAAGAAAAAAAACGGGAAGGAGAAAGATAGAAATACATCACTCAAATGCAGCACTTCATATCTGAGCTGAGGGAGTATAATCAGCCAATGCCTAAGACTCATCACAGGTGTCAGTTTGGCTCTCTTGTAGCCAAGCATCAAGGTGAGCACCATGTATTGTCTGACTCAATGCAGGAAGAGGAGCAGCAACACAAACTCTTATACAACAGGTCACCACAATTCCTGACTGGTGATGGAAACATTAATATATGGCAAATGGTTTTGAATCCCATTCTTTCCCAGGTATGTCTTCTGAAATTTGCAAGGATGACAATTAAAGCACATCTCAGTAATCATTTTCAAGACACGGTGACCTCCACTGGACTTTGACCTCCACTTTACATCAGCTTCCAAGCAACCAGCCAACCATTTCACCACCTCCCAGAGCTCAGATGAGCTGGTGATTTAGAGAGAATGGGTTTTACATTATTACTAAGATGGTGTCATCGAGTCCTCTCTCACCCCCTGCCATGTGGGTCACAAAACCCTTCCAAATATATTTTTCTCCTGTTTTGTTTGCTCTAAAATTAAAAGCCTTTTTTTCATTAATACTACTTGCTTTGGAGATCACATATTTAAGAATGTATATTCCTTGCCTCTCCTTTTCTGTTCCCAAACTCTTTAATTGCCTCTTGCCTCCTTGTAGCTTCTACATAGACTCTGGGAGCCCTTCAGCTCTCTTCCAAGCCTGTAACTGCCAAGGCTGCTGTGCCCAATCTCCAATCCCCCACCACAGTTAGGATGTGCAGAAGGACTGATGTTACTGAACTGCAGTTGTATTGGGGTATTTTTTCCAGGACAACGGGACAAATTATTTGTGCTAACATAGTGTCACACTGATATGTTGCCAGCATGTTCCAGCTTTCCTAGGAGACACAGTACACACCACCAAAGAAATCTTTAAGACCAAGAAGTCCCCATGCAAGAAATCATTTTCAGCCTCTCCTTTGCAAGCTTGCCCTCTCTCTTTCACATCTGTTGGCTTTTCTGTGTATGTATGCCTTTATCATTTTCTTACCCCTTGAACAACTTGTTTGGATGACAAGACTCCACCCATACCAAAAGCTCACCCTGATATCCAAAATTCTCTCCATAAACTCCAGTCCATTTTTTAAAATTAATTAAAGAAACTGGTTTATGATATCAACAAGAGCATGGGGTGCTCAGTCTGTCCCATGGTAACTGAATCACCCCTGTGGAGGAGCAGGCACTCCTTCACTGGGGCTTCACACATCATAACCAACGCTCAGCCACTCTGGAATCCTCCTCTGCTGGAGCACTCAGCAGCTCTTCTTTCCTCCTCCTCCTCTGCCCTCATCTTAAGTGATATCCATTCTGAACTCCCTTGGATTTACTCCATTTTCCAGTATTTATTAAGTTCTTCTCCCCACCTCAAATTTTAATACTGCTTCTCCACTTCCTAAACCAGTGAATAATCTCTCTCATCTCTGTCATAGATAGCTTCTTAGTCAAATATATAGAAAGATAACTTCTAGTCAAATGAAGTCTGATACCAGCTAGTGGGGCCCTTATGCAGAAGTACAACAGACACTACAACCACAGCAGTGTGGAGCAGAAAAGAATACTGTCCTGAGATAGGAGAGGTGCAAAGTTTTAAAATGCCCAACACTTCAGAGACTGAGATAAAGAAAAATACTGAGTGGAGCAAGGAAAAAATAAGATCCTATGGTGAGTACAGGAAAAACTTGATGAGTATGCTGCCTGACAAGAACACAGTACCTGGCATGACCCAGGCTGCCTTTATTCCTTTTACATTCTCATATCTCACTTGGCACCACTGTCTAGTTAAATAGGAAGGAACAGAGAAACCCTGGAAAACTGCAAAAAAAATTAAACTGGCTTCACGCATACCTGGCTAGGGATTTTTATAGTGTTAATTAAGAGGATGCCAAAGAGTTCCAGGGAGGAGGAAATATTTCCCATAATGTCTGAGAGTAGAACTTAACAAGCCTGCTGGGATCTTTTTAGCCCCTGCAGAGCTAAGGCTTCAATATTATTAAATGGCTGTCGCATCTAAAGCACGGTGCAACATAACTCAACACACAACAGAAAGCACAGGATGCTGAAATGGGGAATGACTTTAGATTACACCACAGAGTAATTCAATTTCAGGACAGGTGTTTGCATGTGACTGAACAAGATACGACTGTGGAGAACAATAAAAGTACCCAAAAGAAGAGAGAAGGCAGACAGGCAGGCAGGGCTCTCAAACAGCACAAAAAGCGTCAAAGGAAACGGCACGCTTCAAGACATTGTGGTTCAGTACAATCATCCCAAGCAGGTGAGCTATCAAAAACACAGACACTACAGAAGCACAGAAATGCTTTCTCTGGGTGGTGGTACTCCGCAGGAGACATGGTGTCTGCTGCCAGGTTTTACACACATAGTTGGTGGCTTAGGAATTATTAGCCACCAAGGCTACAGTGACACGAGTTACTTATTGCTCCCAACTTGCTTGAGTACATCAAAAAGCTTATCTTAAAGTCCTCCCCTATGCAAGCAGCAGATATTTCCCATTGCAACCAGTGATCCAAAGGATTATGCTGTATTTGATGAGTCTTTAAGGTGTACATCCTAGGTTTGCCTCCTTAGAATTATTTCACCAAGCCTAACCCTTACAATGTATGTATGCCAAGAGTTGGAACACTACTAGTTTCTTTTTAACAATACACATTTTTAGGATATTTGGAAAAGACCTGTTCTTAGTCATGGTCATGCATAAATGCATGGCACAGCATACAGAAATTAATATCAACCTTTTTTTAAACTCTCTGGGGCACTTTTCTTTGAAAATCCAAAAAGCAGTACCAGGATGTTGCTTTCTGACAAAAAAAAAAATAAAAGGTTTCTGTTCCTTTTCTTTCCCCAGTATTAACTGATTGCTTGCTGACATCCTAATCCATTCTCCAAGTAAGGTCTTCCCTAACTTCAGTAAAGGTGTTAGGTGTGCATTTCGCAAACAGAATTGCATGGAAAGTGATGCAAAAATCTGATAATATGAACATACATGAACAAGCAAACAAAAAACTGAGACTGTTCCTTGCAGTTACCCACCCATAATCAGTGGTATGAAGGATGACATTCACATATCTACCAACTTAAACAAAGTCTCCCTATATGAATCAGGCATGATGTGTATAGTCTACAACAATTTGTACAAACACAGAATTGGAAAAGATTTTCCAAACATCCTGTAGCTGGCATAAGACTCCAAGTCATGATGGTTTTATGTACCTCTAACTGAAATATCTAGTTCAAAGTGACATAGATGATTTGGAAAAAAAAAAAAAGAGGAAAAAAAGGACACTTATTATGCTAATTACTGCTCAAAAAAACCCCAAACCACCCTCATTCATCATCTTTCTCATGACACATGCAGCTTGCCCAGCCTAAACAATACATAGAGATTTCATTATGTTAGCTTAAAAAAAATAGACTAACCAGTCACAACACTGAAATCTAGAGTCTGGCACAGAATCTTGATACCCCAAGTGCATAACCTATACTAGTACTTAGAAAACCATGCAAAGAACTACTCAGTGCAATCAAAATTTGGAACCACCACAACCAGTTAACCTCTCTTACCATATGGACAATTTCACTAGCAAAGAATCACAGTTCAATGATTTAAAGCAAGTGATTTTCAATGTAAATAGAAAGCAATGTTTGTATGAAAGAGGCTGTTAGGTCCCTGACTGGCCTACAGTTGTGTAGAATTTCTTGAAATTCTATTCAGTTCAGTACCAAATCCCACCACTAAGAGATTTTCTTAGGCAGGAGCAACTTTATTTTTGTTCCCCCTTAACAACAGTACGCACAGTGTATCAAGCAGCCATTTATACTCTAAACTGAACAGTAATGTCATGGGGTTTGGGCACTTTCTCTGCTTTACAAGTATCACACAAGGAAAGGGAAACAACAACATATGGAACGGTAAACCAGGCACCATCCAAACACATTTCAGAGGAAATCACTTGCACTCAGTGGTCTGCCAGAACTTCAAGGAGACCAAAAGTTTGTCTCCTCTGGGCTCCAAACATATTCGTCCACCCCGTGACTCCCACCAGCTGCAGCACATTCCTGCCTTGCAGGATGTGAACCTAATGCGGAAGGTCAGCTCCCTTCAAGGAGATTTCTGAGCAGCAGAGATCAGGCACTAGTGAGCAAAGGTGAAGCTGCTCTGGTCTCTGCTGGAGGTGGCAGTAAGAGGCTTGGTGCTGTCCCCAAGAACCTCCAGAGGTCAAAAGGAAAACTCATAATTGAATGTATGTTTATCTCAGACATGCAGCATCTGAATGAAAGTGACAAAACCTCATGGCAAAATGTTCAATAAAGGTCAGATCTTGCCCTGCCTCTCACTTCTTCCCCTCCCTGCTCACACTGTCACAGCACAATCATGCACCATGTTGGAAACTCCAAGCAAGAGCATCATAGTCACCCAGTACAGGCTCTCTTATGGTGCTAGCAGCCAGTTCCAGCACCAGGCACACTCCCTGCAGGCCCAGGCCTGGGAACAGAAGAACAAGAGAACCCTGGCAGAGCACCAGGAGCACAAATGAGGAGGAAAGAGGGGAAAAAAACAGCATTCAGGTCTGATCAGGGCTTTGCAGCCAATGCCAATGTAAATTGCGCTTGGGGCAGAGGCAGTTCTTGCTCCAGCTGTAAACGCCCAGAAACAAATACTGCTTTTTTGCCCTTTTGCAAAGCATTTAACACATGCACATGGGGAGCCTCGGCCAGATGGAGGGCTACGAGGCAGTGGCAGGCAGGAGAGACAGCCTGTCATACAGCAGCACTGCTGACGTTTAGTGATGAACGGCAACATAAGCTACAAGGTGGTCTTTCTTTCCACCTTCCATTTAGCCCGTTGGATCGTGTTAGCCGCCTGCTTCTTATCAGACTTTACAGTTCCCCCTCACCACTGCTCAATTCCATCATGCCGTCGCTTAACTTGTGCATGTAATTTAAAGCCAGATAGACAGCGGGGAAATTGCTTCCTCTGAGGCCCCTACTAATTGACCCCTATCCACAGAGCTCAGCAGTCTTCCCTTAACAGCGCTCGCACGCTCTACCGCAACACGAAGTGCAAGTTCGGAGGTTGCCAGCACAGCCTCTCTCCCCCGTGGCACTGCCATATGGTGTTAAGACTTTCAGGATCAGACGCCGCTCCTGCTGAAATCAATCATCACAACCCATCCCTGGAGAAGGCCATCTCAAAATCCCACTGGCTTGAAGCTCAGCTCAGCGAAGTGCCTCGGATTTGGAGGCTGGTATTGACTCAATCAGGTTGGTATGCAAATGCTCACTTTAATAGCGCACATATCAATTAGCTGGGCTGTTACAAAGGGAGCAAGTGGTGCCCGCTACGATGACAGCATGCCTAAACAGCTGATATTTCACATTTGGCAGGACCCTTCAGCCCCTGCCAATGCAAGTCAGCCTCTCTGCCTGAACTTGCTGTCATGCTAATAAGAACGAGCACTGGGGCAACTGAGATTCATACACTGAATGAATGGGGTTCACTTAAAAGAGAGAAGGATGTAAACTACCATCAGGCACCTAATCTTCATAACTTGCAGCAGAAGTTACAGACATGTACACCAATCAGAGGAAAATAAGTAGTCTCTATGGGTAAATAAAGATTATGTCTCTTTAAACCGATTGTAAATCTGAATGAACACAGAATATACATACACAAGTAGGCAGCGTGCAACGTGACGTCAATCTGATTTTTATAGATTTATTATTGCCGTACATAAAATTTCCTAGTAATAATAACATTCTATGAAAAATACTAGAGCATTGGGACACTTTTAATGTGAAAACAGTACAAGAAAAGTAGGAAAAAATAATTCAAGTGCTTTAAAAAAAAATGCTGGGCGAGAAGCATTCCATGAAAAATGCAAGGGTCAGGAACTGGAAAGCATTCACGTGAATCTGTCTTCAACTCCATATACTATCTTTGAGAGTTATATCCTATGCCTTCATTGCACCAGTAGAAGAGATTTAAAGGAAAAAGAGAGAAATGGTTTCTGTGGGATCAGCCAGTTTACGGTTTATTGGTATTTTTCTAATTTTTCATTTGTTTTTAAACACGGTTCCACCCCCTGCACTTTGCAGCCACTGTTGAGCACAACTCACAAATCATCAAAGTGTGCAGTGGAATATGAGCCCCTCAATCCCTGACACATATCCATGGGAGGGTGCCCACCGAGGTGCCAGGGGATCACGCATGCAGAGCACTGGATTCCCCGGGAGCACAGGCCAAATGTGTTGCTCCAGCCACTCACTCCACAGGGAGGCTGCCCTTGCCCACCCCCAACACCAACACCCTCCTGGAGGCCCTGTCACCCTCTGACACCCTTCCAGCTGGTGACTGTACAGCCAGAGCACTGCTGCTGCACCTGTACTGTAGGCAGTCCTTCTGTCACTTTATTAGTTAATTTAAATTTTTTATAAAGAAGAAAGAAGACATAAGGAAAACAACCATATAAGGAAGTTATTCTTCCTCTCCTACTGACAAACCACACTTCTGTAAAGAAATTAGCCACATCCTGTGACAAAACTTTTGTGATGGGTCATGACCTGCAGAGAAGTGATGCCTTACTGACATCTCCACAGCTGGAAAGAGAAACCTGTTTCCTTCGAGTCACAGTACAGCAGCAGAGGAGCTTTTGTGTTTACGTATTTGACGGAGCACAAACAGGAGAGAGCAAGTGAGGGAAAGAGAGAATGAAGAAAAGAAGTGAAGGCAGGTGGTTATGAGAGCACACAAATGGCTGATTAAACCATGGGTTTTACTAGTCACAGTGGTTAAACAATTTTAACAGGAAGCATTCTCACAGCACACCTGAAAAGTTTTTGACACTACTGAACACCTTTGTCAGGAGAAAGGAAGTTCTGGAAATATGCTCAGAGAAGCACACAAACCCATAGGAAGATCTGATAATGTACAAATTCATTTCTTCCAGAGATAGCTCACTTTCTGCACAAATCGATAAACCATCAGAACCTATCATTTATCACAAACATTAAATCCCAGCAGCACCCTGGTTTGCAAGCCTAATGAGGGAACCTGGTGCACAAAGATACTCTCAGTGCTGGGTCTTCTGGGGGAATTCTCCATGCCTCTGGTTCAGGGAATCTCTTTTAGGCTGTACTCAGCATTAATGGACCAGGGCATTAACTATCCTTGTTGCAAACTTGCTACAAAACCAACAAAGGCATATTATTGAGAAAAACAAGAGCTGAAAACCCAGTCTAGTTTCTATCCCCTGGGAAGTCCATCCTGGTCTTCATGTTAGTGATGCTGGGTCACCATTCACAAAAAAAGAGCTAAAAGGATGCAGAGCTATGAATTAAACTTTCAGCAAGGACAGTTCGCTCTTGCAAGAAGGAATTAATTAGTTGTTTTGATGAGGCTGGTTAGGAAAGAGTTAATGCTATCAGCCAAATGTCAGTTAACCCCCAAATGTTGCTTTTGTCCCATGGCAGTGTCAATACTAACACTATTATCTCAATTTATTTAACGCAGAACAAATTAATTGGCTCTAAGTGTTGCTTTTTCCCTGGAATCCCTCAGCCCATCTCCTCCTGGAGAGAGCTCCTGCAAGCAACGAGCACGGGAATAAACCACTATGCAAACACACACAGGCGCGCACACACACACAGAGGGAAGTTACAATTTCTCACTCAGTTGCTGATTTCTGTGACTACAAATCTTGGTGTCACCCGCCACACACTACTCCTCTGTACTAAATCCATCATCCTCGACACCTTCAGACGCATCTGAGATGTGTGTCGAACCAGCAACACTATAATTTTAATAATGACAAGGAATTAAGTATGATTACTAGTCTTTCCTCTCACTGTTTCCTTCCCCTAACGATACCATCCAATTGCCATTTTCCTCACGGTTGTGTATTTTGGTTCCTATTGTCTGTCATACCCAATACAATAACCGAAATGTCTGCGACACGGGATCTGCCTGTCTCTCGTATGTCTAGCAAATCTGAAAACCTGTTGTTACAGCTTTGGGGAACACGATACATTGTCAGTTCCGAGGAAACGTTGTAAAAATAACCGTACATACAGTTCAGTAAGAAATCAGTTCAGTCATACCTGTGCTATTCTTCCATTGTGTTTAATACACCACAAGCAGGTTATTTCATAAAAGACATTGCCAAAGAGATCACTTGGGTGCGTTTCACCTACTACTGGGCTCCACGGCCCGTTGTCTGTCTGGGACAAACTGCTACCAACCAACCTGGAGATGAACTTGCCATTGCTTTCCCTGAACTTCCGACAGCAAAGAGCCTGGTGTTCAGCTAAAACTTTCCCTTTCCCACCTCCCCGTTCCTTCAAACCGCCCCGAATCGTCATGATTGCCGTTAATTAAAAAAAGAAGAAAAAAAGAGAGAAATAAAATAAAATAAAAAGAAAAGAAGAAAAAGAAAAAGGAACCAGAGAGCCAGCAGTCTTATGGAAACAGCACGGCAGGTAAACCAAGTGAGCTTCGTTCCGTAAAGGGCCACGAGCTGTCGGGGCGGGGGCCGGCGCCCCCCGGCCGTCCCTCCTCGGCCCGGGGCCGGGGGCCAGCGGCCGGGGCCTCCGAGTCTTGCCCGA
>JANPWX010000602.1:313988-398417 GCA_024734555.1 Trochalopteron elliotii | reverse complement strand
GGCGCGCCCCCCGCGCTGCGCCCTGTCACCCTCCCCGCGGGCGGGCGGGGAACTGCCGGCAAACTTTGTGCCCCGGGAAGTTTGCGGAGGGGAGCGGCAGTATCCCCGCCCGGCCGGTGTCCCGGTCAGCGCACGGCCACGCAGCAGGGAATTTTTCACGCGCGTTCGCGTGAAAAAATTAGATCTCTAATAACTACGAACCCCCGCGCAGGCTATAATTATTTTTTTTTTTTCAGACGCGTGAGGTGCTGCAGATTTCAGGCATATTTAGGCGAAATGGAGCCAGATGATCCGTGGATGTTACACAAGTGTCTCGGCACTCACTAGAAGTGCTTTCCCAACATTTGCCCTTTGCAGGTGCCAGAGCCCAGGAGGTGCATGGCACCTGTCCGGGCAAGCCACGCGTACCCCGCACCCGAACTACCAACATTGAAACGCATCTCTTAACAAGCCACTGACGTACAGGTACTGCATGCAAACACACTACAGTTCCTTTAAGAATTTCAGCAAACTATTAAAAAAAACCCCAGCCAAGCCCACCTGCCTTCCCCGGAGTTCTTGCAAGCACAAAAAAGGGCCTATATTCACTGAATAAATTATGCATTGCAAGTTCTTCATCCAGCCCCTCTTGGTACCTCCAGAGCGAGCGCTGGTACTTACAGAGCCATTGCTGCAGCCTGGTGCTGCCAGCGTGGGCACCAAGCAGTTAAGAAATGGATGTTTCTGCCAAGCAAATGATTTTAACCGTTTGTAAATTACAGAAAAAGAAGGGAAAATTGCACTGTTTCATTGGTTTTATATGTAAGTAAATGAAGGATTTATGTGTAGACTGAAGTTTTATTTCCTTCTGCTCCAAGCTGAATTCAAGCTCGGGGTGCTCAACTCTACAGAATTACCCAAGGGAGAGCACTGCAGGAACCTTTTCCCAGGAGCAGCAAGACAAGGTGGATTTGAGCAGTGGGGTTCGGCAAGAAGCAGCAGCCTCGTGGCTAATGCTCCATCAAGTGAGACTGACTGGTACAGATGAGGGACAGTTTTGGTCAATCAGATAGGTCGCAGATCTGCAAGGAGTCATGCCCCTGGCATTTATGTTATGAATTGGTACATTTTATTTGGAAGCAGTATAGTTTATCTAGCTAATTAGCTGCCTCTAACTATACGATATGCATTTTAAAATACCCCAAACACGGATTTACATAATAAAGCATAACCTCCCAACTAGCTAACATCATCCTTTATGACAGTTCCGCTGCCTTTTTCAAAGTCTTTTCTGTTTTGATACATTTTAACACAAACTTATGGGGGGGAGGGAGAGATACAAATGAGGGGAAACGGTGTTTCAGTAATGTCACAAAGTGACAAAAAACAAGAGCTTTTCCTGTTGAGGTTCATTCCATACCACTTTTCTCCCAAATTAGTTGTCAAAAGCCATATGCAATACTCCAAACACTGAGGACGTTTTTCAAACACAGACTTCTCCTGAACTCCAAACTTCCTTTAATCACAACCTGTGTCTCACTTAAGCAATCCTTTCTGAGTTAATTTATTACTCTTGAAAGAGTTACATTTTTAATAAGCTAGAAGAGGAAAAGGGGAAAACTCTGATAATCTTTTCTCATGCATAAGGAAGACCATTTCATGTATTTTTTAATTGTCATGTGAATTAAATTGCAGCGCTATATATAACCTTTCTACTCCATCCTGGAAAGTTGTACACTTTTTTGGTGTTGGGGAAGAAGTGTGGAATCCAGATCAGATGTTTGGGGTTTTTTTCTGAAACCTTTTGTTTAGTAGAGTTTGAGGGCTTTTGTTTGTTTGTTTGTTTGTTGGTTGGTTGGTTGGTTGGTTTGTTTGTGGGGGGTTTTGGGGGGCTGGGGAAGAGGGGTATTCCTGGCTTTTGTTTTTGTTTTGGATACAAATCTGTTTTATCCTGCATCCTGCCCTCAGCCTGGGAGTTGAGGAGGACTGTTATGTTCAGGAGTCTATGGGTGAGGTAGCTACAACTGTGTCATGAGGAGTCTTAAGAAAGCAATTCCAGATTATCCTTTTCACCATAATCTGTGCTTTGATGGGAGCAACAGAAAGTTAAAAATCACGGGCTCTGATTTTTGTTCAGAAACCATTTCTATTTCATTTTTAGCAGGAACACAGCTAGAGCAGTATGTTGTATCATGGGAACACAGGAACTGCCCTGCCTTTGTAAATACTGAGGTTGTTCTGAAAGAAAGTTGCAAAAAAAGAGAAACAAATTGAAATTCACATTCAGTTTTTGTTCATTCTGTTACTGACTCTAGTGTGTATCTACAAAGTGACCACTGTAAACCTAAACCAGATCCATCAAGTATTACAAGCATTGTACCAGAAACAGAAAAAGGAGGTGAAGCAAGCCCTTGGGGAATTCAGCAGTTCATTAGACAGCAAGCTGGAGTTTTGGGTTTTTCAATATCATTACTCTTTCCTTTCTTGTGTTCTTTTCCTAGGCCTCTTAAAGCTCATGGATCCATTGTCAGAGCTAGACTCTCGCCCTGTTGCTATGTTGGGCTCCCTTCTGCTGGGGCTAAGATCTCTAAACCAGACATGCTGCAACTCTTGAGTGGTCCATGTGGCACAAATCCTGAGCAGGCTAACCTTGGGGTGTGGGCCTTTGTTACAGAAGAACTGTGGATAGGGACTGGAAAAGTAGCTGCCTCTGCCCCCCTCCCTTCCTTTATTAGGATATCTCCCACCTTGAAATGGAAATGGTAGGTTTTCATTCAGGATCATGTCCTGTTACCTGCCTCCAGCTCTGTGCCACAACTCTTGATGAAAATGGAAACAGTGGCTCAGCTGTTTTCCACACTCAGGAAGAAACACATTTCTGGCACTGCCTTTCTTCTAGCACCAGTCTTGTGAGCACTCTGAATGTACGGTCCTTTCCCTCTTAGATGAAGGTAAATTAAAAAAGAGATGCAGAAGTTTCCTCAAAATTCCCAAACCAAATTCTTTTTTACTTCATTGGTGCAAGAAACATGTGGAAACAGGGCCATGTCTTGTACACCATCCACAGCCAAAACAGCACATATGAACCCAATTGCCTGCAATCTTTCATAACTCCTTAACATCCTTTGAACTACAAATGATTTAATGGACTCTCAGGAACCTGGGCTCCAATCTAACCTACAAGCTGTCTGTTTGCACTGCCATGATACCAAACCCAGCTTCTCTTGACCTGCAGTTCATCTCTGTCACAGCAGTGTTAGGCACCCTCCTTCCTTCCTTCCTGTATAGATGCTCACCCGCCTGCTGGTACCTACATACCATTCCTCCTTCTCATAGTTGAAGCCAGACATGTCCTATTCACCTCCCTCATACTAGCCCCTCTTGCTTTCTACACACACAACCCATCCCAGCTCCCTGGCAAAGGGAGATGCTTCACTGCTTGCCAGCTACTGTGGAATTCCTGCACTGGTAAAGGGAAAGACCAGGCACAAACTAGTTTTTGTGTGCTGCAAGAAAAAACACCTGAGAACTGCTGAAAAGCACTATCTGCCAGCAAAAATCAGGTTAAACCCATCCATTTGAATTCCTTGCTTTCATCCAATATTACTGAAAACTTACCTCTTTTAGTTTGAAAGGAAATGCAGTGATTACCCCCTATTACAGACACCTACAAATATTTACTAAAGTAATGTAGCAGAGGGATTTTTTTAAAAGTTGTCACAGCTTAAACATTCCCATTACTTTGAATATGGTTTGATTCTGCTTCAGGTACAGTCCCTTTCCTGATGCTTCCTAGGCAGGAATCCAGACTGCTGATCTCCAATTATGCTGACTCCCAAAGGGCTCAATCCGTCACCGATGCAAGTCAACAATGCAGCTCTGCATTTGATAGGATGCTGCCAGATGAGAAACAGCAGTGCCCACGAAAAAGAAAGCACACAAGGATCCTTACTGTCTTGATATTGGGACTCTGACAGGACAGAGATGGAGAGCTCTGAGACCTGGGTCCAAAGAGCTGGCCATTTGAACCACCTGGATTTGTTCAGATCAACTCAGTACCTCCAGGTGTCTCTTTCCTGTGACTGACAGCCCATGTCAGTTCTACAGTTTAATTTCTTTATGGTTCTTAAGAATCACCCATTATTGGAGGGGGACTTGAGTGGCTTTTATGCTGTGAATGCTGTATGAATCTAAATGTCAAGCCAGAGATGACATGCCAGCAACTAACAAGGGGCTTTAGAATAAGCACTCCCTGGCCAGTACACAGTAAGCATGGGCTCATTCACCTAATCAGCTTTTGGGCTCCTCAGTGCTAAGGCTGCATTCTGTTGTTTTTGTTTTTTTTTTTTCAAATGGCATTGCACCAACACTCTTCTGGGGCAGCTACTCAGAAAGTGCATTTGTTCTTTCAGGGCTTGCATGTCCCCCCCCCCAAAAAAAAAAACCAAAACAAAACCACCAAAACTGTGAGAAAGGTTTGAATTGCTGCTGCTAGTTCAGGATGCCTGACAGTTCTTTCCTTCTGGGCCCTATTTTCAGATACTTCTTCATTTGTCAAGTTTTACCTCTTTGATCTAAAAGTTCCCTGTTTGAGAGGTACACAGTCTATAAGACCATTCAGCTGGTTTCCAGAGTTCATTCTTAACTAACACCTTTTCTGTGCTAAAATAATAACTATCTAAGAACTACTTTTCTAAGCAGCTGTAATGCCTTTGCACTTAGAAGCAAAAAGTTTGAAATTTGGTCATCATGAACATACCTCATTTGGCCAAATTGCACATATTTCTGAGTTATAAGAAAGAAATCTTAGTTCACACACAAGAGAATTGCTAGAAATGCAACAGGGAAAAATTCTCTGAAGCTTATAATTCTGGATGATCTTTGAATTCCTTCTGTAGATACATTACCTCCACTGGAACTGGTAAATGGTGTGAGTAGCAAAAGGTCAGCATCACCCATAGAGTATTCAAATTTAGTGATCTCTTTTATCAGATTATCAAAGCAAGGAAGATATCCCAGAGAATGGAGACAGACTCATTGATGTTTGCAAAGCACATAGATATCACAGAGAGAACCTGTACAAACAGGGAATTTGGAATTCCAGTTTTGGAATATGGTTGTGTGAAGTTGGGACAAATGTGTGAAGGAAGAGAAGACTGATGCTGAGAATGGACCAGGGACTAAATGAGGAAACAGTCCTTGGGGGAGACTAGTATGCAATCAGACGTATGTATAGAACTCATACAGTAAGGATTTCATGGATAAGCTCAACTCAGGCACTTTATAGATTACCAGCACTTTAGTCTGTGACCTTTGCAAACATTCTGAGAGTTCTACCTCCTTGGCTTGGCTGCCTTTTGAATTTTGGTACTTGTCTTAGAACAAGGGAAGGTTTTGCTTTACGCCTGTATGTAAGTTTTTGATGAGCTAGTTCCACTTTCACATTTAGTAAACTGGGGAGAGTAAAGACTTCATTAAAAAGCAGTTTTGTCAATTTAACACCATCTTCAGATGAATGACAGTCATCTCATGGCAGGTTTTCATATCACTGTGATCAAACACCTCTGGTAAAACACAGCAATGAAAAATCAAGCTCATACCACTGAACTGTGACTTTGACCCTGGGATGTCCAGGATAGCTACATCAAACTATTCTGGGTTCCGTTGGTCTGGAAGAGTATCTGAAACCAAAGCAGTAAATACATCAAACTTTTTCAATACCTCATAAAACAACATAAGAAAAAGTAGTGTCTGCTTCAGGTAATTTCTCTAGGAAGGAAAATCTGAGTAGGGTTTTTCTCTAGAGAAAAGTCTTTTCTCTGTAGTTGTGATGTTGCATAGCTTTGGCTACCTTCTCATTGAAATAGTCTGAGATTCTGCTTTCATCTCAGTTCTCACACTCCAACAAAAGACATGTATATTTTACTACCCAGTTTTGTTAATGCTTTGTTCCCCTCATCTGTTGTCACACTCTCACTGTTAAGACTAGTCTGAAATAAGCTTATGTTTTTAAATACTTGATTTCACATACTGCTACTATTTATGGTTAAGGCTTCCTTGGGAAGAATGACAATCACTCATGACTCAAAGATGGTCTCAGCACCAGAAGCACTTGTATCCTTCTATAGGCCATCATTCTGACTTACAATAAGCATCAGCAGGAAGTGGATGGCCATTTCCCTTACTGTTCCCTGAAGTCATGTTAATCATCCTTTGGATCTACTGTCAGAAGGCATAAAAATGGGACTCAACTGCTGCACAGTGTAGGACTGATTGGATGACCCCAGAAGAGTTATGCTGATCCTCTACTGATGTCCCCAGAACCTACTTCTTTCTCTGATTTCAGAAGTATTCTACAGATGAATAGGGGTGCAGAGGCCAGCTGGCTTCTCCACACATCAGGTGGTTTCAAAGGTGCTGCAAGTAGCTGGATGGTCACAGCACAATGTCTGGCATTTAGATGACCACAACTTAGCACCTCCTTTGGAAGGCAGGACATTCAGCAGCAGGCATTGTCTCACAGAGAAGGTAATTAGGTTTAGACAATACCCGTTTCCATAACTTTACCCTAGTTCCCTGAGTACTTTTCAATATTCACATACTTAGAGCTGTGGACCCAGAGGTTCAAGAAAAAGAATGCTGGGAAAAGGAAATGATATTCCAGATGCCAGTGTGTGGTCAGAAGAACACACTACAATCCCCAAAATGGCAACAAAATGTGAGCTACTGGACTTGGGAAGAACAAAAATGAACACAGTGAGAAGCAAACACAAAAACCCCCACAAACTGGTAAGGGTCGAAGAAATACAGATAAAACAGTATTGTGATGATTTAACAGGAAAATCAGGGCAGAACAAAACACAGAAGGCACCACAAGGGACATAAGCAAACTTTCTTGTTTCAACAAGATAGCTATCCTTTCTCACGCATGTGCAATCCTGTCCAAATGTGCTGTCACACAAATATTTTAAGCTGCTCTCTCCTGCCAGCAAGAGTTGTTATCATGGCAGGCGGTGCTGTGCTGCTGAGATGAGCCCCCAGAGAAAGCCCTCTCGCCTCTCACTCACGCACTGTTGTGCCGGTGTGATTCCCTGCCATTCCCGGCACAGCGCCCTACGTGCTCGGAATGGCAGGCACGTTTCACTGAGTGCTCCAACCCTTTCCGGGTGTAACTTTAACCCCCTTGAGGAGTCACATACCTGCTTTATACTGCATCTGCAGAACAGAAGAAACAAAGCCCTGAGCGCAGAAATCTTGTTAAAACATGCTATAGGCAGACCAGGAGATTTTATCAGCCAACTGAACAAGGACCGATATACCTTCATTCTTGAACATTTGTTTGTTACCACTGCTCTGCTGAATCTGTTTGATTCCAAGTTGCAAAAGCATTACTCTAAGCAGATGACAGAAATGCCCATTGTTAATTAATGTTATTATTTTATTACTCTTGGTTCTTAATGGCTCAAGGCATTTTAGCTGATAATTGAGATCAAGTAACAGGGTTATTTCTTTTATACCTGGACTGCATGTAAGTCTGTCTGTCTGTCTATCGACCTATCTATAACATCCATGTAAATACTTTAGGGTTTTTCCTTAACACTTCCCAAGTCCATTTAATATTCAGGTTGGTTGTTACACAAAGCAATAAACTGACCAAAACCCAATTGGCCTTATAGATATAAAGTGAACATTAAGGCTTTAATCAACAATGTTGTCAAAGTATCTAGAAGAAATTAGTTTATCATGCATAACAAAGATGGGTTTCTTGAGACTTCTAATGAAAGCTGATATAGCCATTATCTGATTACTGTAACATACACTCAATCTTTAATACAAAAGTCCTCTTTAATGATCTTCATTTTATGCCCACAGCCATCCTAAGAGAAAGCCAGGAGGTGGGAAGGGAAAAGTAGTGCTTCTTGCTTTTGTTTATGCCAATTCTAATGGGGTTGTGACACTGAAGAATGCTAATTTGAGACTGATGTGTATTTCTTGGCCCTGATCACAAGATGTGGGTCAGACTTATGAGAGGTCAGCAGTATTTGATACCCTGAGGGCAAAATGATGTTATTCAAGATTAATATAGAGGCTGTGCTGGTCTCCTCCAGTCCCAGAGATTGCCAGTTGGCCCTTTAAGACAGCGTAAACCCATGTTCTCTATTGCTGCTGTGTTGAACCAAGTCCTGCTATGAGAAAGGAGCTGTGCCCTGGCATCTACATGGATGATCCTGCTCTTCGGGAGAAAAACCATGGAGAAAGAAAAGATGCATAAGGGGTCTGGTAATTATTTCTCAAGTTTGTTATGGCAAAGTGTATGCTGTTGTGATTTTGCTGCTGGCTTCGGCTAATAATTCTCAGGTTTTAAAGAATAGATCCCCCAAAATTTCTGTTGGCATCTGGCTCAATCAAAACAGAAAAAGACACAATAAAGAAACTATCTTTCAAAAAAGGTGAGGACTGTGTTCTCTGAATGCAGATTTTTTCAAATTACTTTGGATTTTGCAGATCGTTGTCATTATACAGCAATTTATGAAGAAGCATTATTGCTGTCTTTGTCATCAAAAAAGCCTTGAGAACAGTCTGTCACCTAGGATTAGTATTGCCACAAAGTAAAAGTTCTCTCAATATTTTTGTGGATGTTTTCACAGGTCTCTAATGTTTCACATTAGAGAACCTAAACCCCACAATTATAGCAAATTAAAATTATTTAATAGCGCTGCCTGTGAAAGACTGTTGTTTTTACAGTTGTCAAATGCCTCAAACATTGATAAATTCGTTTAACAATACATTTTTTCCTTTAGTTCTTCGAGACATACTGCAAGTATTACCTCATGATTCTTTAAATGTCTGTTATTGTAAAAGTACTAGTATGCCTAAAATAGGTACTGATTTTACAAGTCTATAAAAGCAAATCTATAAAAGCAAGATACTGAGAATGCAAATTATATGTTTACCTCAGAAATAATAATGTCTTTATGCACCATCCAATGCATGCTGAGTGTTGTAATTCTTTGGACATACTATGTATCATTTAAGTCTCATGTAAACCTGTAGGTTAAATGGTACAATAGTCTTGTTCTGAATCAGGAATTAAATGTATCATTCAGGAAGGCTTCTAAATATCTTGACTTTAACGACTGGAACATTTTAGCCTTTTGGTTAAAGTCAGCCTCAGAATTAGCTTTTTGTTGCTTCCCCTCCCCCACAGAATTCCTTCTCCTGTCTGAAGAATCTCAGCTCCTAAAACCCACCACTGCCAAATCTGCCTCAAACCGTGGACAAAAGAGAAAGTTCAATGAAACGGGAACACTGGAGCTTTCTGTTTGTGCCATGCTGTGACTGTAAAACAATGGAGTCGCAGCAGACCTGCAGAGTATGTAAAAGAGATGAATCTTTAAGAAATGTATGTTTTCACACATTGACAGGGGTACTGAACTTCCATGTTTTCCTACCATATGAAATTTGTCGCTGTGTATAATTCTATCTACATTCCTGGGGTTCACTTCCTGCTGCAGCCATGACAAATGTCCTTTTATATTTAGAGATTTTAGGGTCATTCATCTTTCATTTCTGTTATCAAATCTGTATTTCAAATATCTATCTGCATCCTGCTCATTCTAGTGTGATATATTAATCTACAGACAATGTATGCACCCCATGCTTAAATATACCCATAGAAGCATCCAGAACTGAGTTCACTGTTCTCTTTGGCTGATATTCCCCCTTGACCACTGCACCCCACAGGAATTCCTTCAGCATCATCAGTTCACCTGAATTTCCTCTGCATTTGATCCAACTCAACAAACCCATCCATTCTGCCTAACAAAACACTGGAAGTTTAAGAATGATTTTTGCCTCCTGGGGTGGACTTCCAAACAAATACCTGGATATACATATGTACATTTACATATGTACAGTGGCCATTTGCTTGTCCTGTGGTCCCTGGGGAAACCAAACCTGAGCTGTCAATAACATAACCTACTTTAGAGTACAGGTCACAGATAAGTCTGACTGGCATCTTAATGATTCTTATCTCTCCCTCTCTTGACTCAGATTTATATGTTAGGAGGTGAAGACAGGTAAGATGAGTCCAACCCATAGTGCTGAAATATCCATTTCAAATAACAAGGCTCATGCATCAAATGCTGTAAGATGTGCAGGGAAACGAGAGGTTTCCAAAGCACAATCTAAGACTGATCCAGAGAAGACCCAAAACTAAAATACTGATCAGATTGATGGCACATTACCTATCAAATTACCTATCAAGCTATGTTCCTTTGGCAAGGAGTTTCCTTCAGGCATTACAGTGAAAAGTTTGGTTTGAAGAAGGATTTAAATGGCAGATGCAGCTGGCCATTTAAAGGATTAGAGATCCTTATGGAATGAAAGAAAATTAATACTGTCATGGGAAGGAAAGGTGGACATGATTTGACTCACTGGTCTTCCTTCTGTCTAGTGGAGACATCACATCTGTCACTTTAGAAGAGTCTGCTCCAGTTGTGAGATTTGACCATATAAGCCATTTCCAGGAATTTCTAGTTTGCAATCTTCCTCTCTTCCTCCATCAAACACCTGATAACATTTCCCTCAAAGTAAATCTTGCCACCAACATGAATAAATATTTTAAGAGTAATGTATAGTAATTAAAAGTACTCCAGCCTAGCCTGGACACTTCAGGAAGTTTCACAATCCATTAGTGTACAGCCACAGTGTGTTGTACTCTCCATCAAGCCTCACATGTTCCTCACCCACAATATTTAGAAGGAAGAAAGAAAGTGAAAGAGGGAACATGCAGAATTATATGTTGGTCATAAAAAGCAGTCAGGCTCTAGAAAAATAACCTAAAGAGCTAGCTTTCCTATTATAACAGTTTCCTCTGGTTCAATTGCATTTTTTCTGTTTGCTGTATATTTTCTCTAGCTTTTCGGTTTTTGCATTTCAGGTCATTCAACAAGTCCAAGAGTTCATCCTTACTATGTTTCCACTTACTGAATTTAAAAAATTATACTTTAAATTTCCTATGTACCATTATATTTGGGAAGTCTCTTTTGTCTCCAAATAACTTAAATGACAGGATGTTTCCTCCCTGTTTTATGTGATTCTAATTGATTATATATTTTGCCAATAATGTAATTAAAAAGATAAAACTCACAGTTATTCCAGAGAGAGAAGATGTCCTAGAGCTTTAGATCACCCTGATTTGAGGTGCTGGAGAAGTCAATGATATAATTAAGAAGGTCTTGCAGTCTTCATACACATTCCAAGGTTATTCTCCCCAGACTGGTGTTTTTTCCTTGTCTTGCCACTCCAAGCCCTGTACTTGCCCATACATGCCACAGGGAAAATGGAACCCTCACAGATGGTTTCCGTTGTGCTCCCAGCAAGCTCTGTTAGCTGGACAAAGGATACTGAGGGTGGTTTTAATTTACTCTTTCCCTTTTATCTGATGTAGAGGAGCAATAGGGCTGAAACTCTCACCTTTTCTCTCTTTGTTAAAAATAATCTATTCAGAGCTTTCAGAACAGAAGCATCTAGTGCTGTACGTCTGCTGTACAAGGAAAAGAGTGTTACCTCTTGCATTGCTGGAAAGTCCAAACACATTTAAGTCAAAAGCAAACAAGTTTCGAAACCCTGCTGCAGTCTCCATCCTGGAAGAAGAATTGCCTTAAGAGGTACTAATAAAGACTGCCCAGTAAGAGATTTCTGGAGATCGTTGTTGTACACTGGGTATATCCTTTAAAGGGTTTTTTAAATTGCTAGGAAGAGTCTTAGAATACACAGGAATATGCATATACTCACATGTCTCTAATAGCAATAATTCCTCTGGTCCTGTTTACCTAAAAGGACTTATCCTGTAGGCTGTGAAATAGACCTAGTAAGCTGGCTCAATAACAGCGATAAAAGTTAGATATCATAATGTTTCCATTTCATTAGAAAGCTATTTGTCTCCTGATTGTGGCTGGTTATGACCCAGGAAAAGTGGATATATGGCTTGACAGGGTATAGAAAACTTAGGCTATGTATTAATGATCACAGGCTCTTTCTCTCACAAGGACAGTTCTCTCAGTTCCAGTTGTACATTGTTTGATTTGGCAGTAGTAGGAAAGGGGAACAGATGATTCAGTTGCTATAATTTGTAAAAAGCATCAACAATTTTAACCTGCATTTTCCCTTCAGCCATACTCTCATCTCAGTTAAAGCTTCTTGTTTGATGTTTTTCTTCACTCTGACCATCCTCTAAAGCACTTGAGATGAAGTCAGGTAGATAAGCAGAGGACGGTATCTTCTGTGTACGCTCTAACAGCATTAGCATACATCAATAAAGGCAATGGATTACTTCCCCATTCAACCTAAACTCATTTTTGCCCTCAAGTGCCATATGCATATGGCAGACTAAGGACTAAGAAGATCTAGTGACATTATTGTACAGCTATAGTTTGGGGTACCATTTAGACCAGCCATAGCAGCTAATTAGACAGAAAGAGGTTTTGATTTCGGTGTTTGTATGTTGTGTGTACAGTCTATCATCTGGTCTAACTCAGTCTCCCTAGTATCACTTTGGTGAGGGGAATGACAAGTGCAGTGTTTCTCCTCGAGTTTTAGGTTGAGTACCATATTTTAATAAGACATTAAAGCTTTCCCTGCAAAGCCTTGCTACTTTTTCCACATATAGAAGCTATAATAATGTTCAGTCATATTGTTCAAGAAGAAAACAATACATCTAGCTAATCCCACGTATTCACTTTGCATTGTACTTTACTTCCCATTCATTATAAATTTCTCTTCCTCTGCAATAAATTGATTGGTTTTTTTTCTTCTTTTCTGTTTTTTTGATTCCAAACCTCTCGCTAAGCTTGATTTGCTGCTTCTGTTCGGCCACCTAAACTGTGCCATGTGTATTATACCTCAGGGTAGATCATTAATTCTTACCTCTTTGATTTAGCTGCCCTCTCAGTCAGATTTCTGCATCATTTTATCTCCCTCAATTTTTTTCTGCCAGTTTGAAACTCAGCTTTGGTTCTGCCTCCTTAAACATTAGAAGAAAGCAGATTTCTTTTTCTTTGACCTCATTTTCTCACGTGACGACACTTGGCTTTTTTACTGATGTCTCCCCAAATCATGTTTTTTTCCATTTAGTACTAAGGTTTGCATTTCCATGTTTCAGCAAAAGCAGCTATTTGTGTTCCTATGATGTTCAGAGTCATCCTGTGTGTCTGCCTGTGCAATTTTGAGTACAGTGCCAAAACAATTTGGGAATTTGTATTAAAGCTAGAAAGCCTTTTTACTATCTTGATAGCTTAGCTGTATTTGCTGTCACAGTATTAATATGAGCCAGTTGTTTCTGCATTCCTCAGTACATTTCTGTGCAATCTCTTGCACTCTGTATCATTGTTGGTCACTGGTTTCTAATCAAACATTTTCATATGCAGTGATACATTCATCAAATAGCTGGTAACATTTCTGTTACTATGCAAAAAAATCAGGCAAAGATTTCTAAGTAACTTTAAGGCTAAATCTACAGTTGAACCATTTTCATATTTAATTCAAAACTAACTTTCTTCACATTTTAGTCATTTAATCTGAGTTCACATTCATACCTTCCTCAGAGTCACCTCCAATACTTCACAACATTAGCAGTCCTTTCAGCAAAGTTAAGGTAATGTCTCTTTCTTTTATCAAATACTGCCACCAAAGCTTAATTGTTAATGCTCTTCATCTTAGATGGCCCACAATTGCTTGTCTCAGTAGTTTTAGCTCAGTGCAATACTCAACAAACCACCACATCCACTGCAGATTCATCAAAAAACCCATCTGATTTAACAAAAGCGGAAGCTGGCTTGGCAGCCCTGGAGATCAAAGTACACTAATGTATTTACAGGAGCTGAACATGAAACCGTACAATCTTCAACCATATTTAGCTGTGTAATGGGTATAACTTTTTATTCTGGAAGCCCTCTTTTTCAGGTCAGTCCTTCAGTGCCAGTATCCATTTAGTCCTTTTGAGTCCAGAGAGCACACCATGTGCTAACTATGGTTATGATTTTGTTTAATTTTGCATACACCTATTCATCTTCAACCCTTATCAATGCACCCAAACCACATCAAACTGTATCAATCTTCAGTTGATGCTAAAGGGAACCACCACAATACTAAGCTCCTCCATCTTCACAACCACCATCTGCTTTTTAAATTAATATATAGAACAGAATCATTTTTCTCTAATAAAACCCCACAACTTCATCTACTACATGGCTTAAGAGCTCATTTTCACTGAAGCACTTTGCAATCCTCCTCACTCTGCACTGTAGAAATTTGTGCCTAGGAAGATTTTCTTCTCCTTGTCTTCTGAGTATGGCTTCAGTGCACAGACAAAACAGACTGATAAGGAACCAGAGGTGATAAATGCAAAAGGGTTTAATAGAATAGCAAATATCTCAACTTGCCCTTTGGTCTAGCCAGAGCCAAAGAGGAACAGTCCAAAAGCTTTCTGATATAGGAGTTTTAGGGAGGGCAGCACAGGGAAATGAAATGCCATTTAGTTGTTTTGACTGGATGAGACAGTACTCGCCAGAGCAGGCAATGGGCAGGTTACCATGAATGCTGTGACCAGTACAGAACTGGCAGAAGTCACTAGGTTTTGGCACATGGGGTGTGACAGATAGAGTGACACCGTCCTCCAGCCCCTGGTAAGGTACTTTTCCTATTCTGCCTCTCTTTCTGTCCCTGACATTTCTTCCCTGGTGTGCTTGGCCATGCTGTGACCACCAGTGCTCAGAAGTTCAGCTGAACAGGCATTCTGGCTCATGGCAGAACGTTCCCTGTATTATCTTGGGCTTTGCATTACTGTAATGCACTAAGAGCTTTTATTTCATTTGTTTTGGCTGGAGAGTGGGTGTGGATTAACAGTGCATAATACTGATTTACTCCAAGGCTGTTGTGTGATCTCCAGCTTTACAATCCAGCTATTGATAGGAATTTACCAAAGGCCTTGCACTCCCTGCAGCTGGAACTAAATTTTCAGAAGATTTCTTCTCCCTTGTAAGCACCTAAATAAATGTCAAGATTTTCCCAGAGCTCTACATGTTCAATGCTGTGTGGACTGGCACTATGAGATTGGCTCTTGAAAGAGTCCTGTGAAGTGGGGATTGTGCTACTTACTATTTGTGGTGCTTTTTAAAATGAGACTTAAAATCATTCCCAGTATTTTCAGTCATTAGAGATCATAAGGAGCTATGTGCCACATAAATAATTACATCTCTGCCTGCCCCTTTCTCTCTGCAAATCTCTGTAGAGAAGACACTTCTTTCCTAACAGAGACTGGCTCACTCATCTGTGATGCTGAATCCCTGCAATTCATAAATGGCTCACCAGAGGCAGTGGGGAAGACTGGATCCATAATACAGCTGGCAGAGATGCTCAAAGCAGTGGCTTCATTTCCACAACTGATGCTTTACTTTGGATCCATGCTAGTGAAGGATGCTGAGTCGGTATAGGTTATTATTTATGCCATCATGTCAGTCATATTGCTCAAATACATTAAAATAAATTAGTTATTCTAAAATTTGAACCAATTCCTGAATTAGATAAATTATTAAGTGGTCTGCATTCAAACTTTTTACAGTATTGCCTAGTTCATAGTTGGAAGGAAGGATTTCATGATGTGGGAATGCTATATTAATTTTGCATTTAATGTTGATATTTCACTGCTTCCAAAACTTTTCACACTATCTCATTTCTTGTAGTCATTCCCATTTCTTGTAGCCATTCCCACGTCATGTTTTTATCTGCCAAGATGACATGTTCAAAGAGCTTTAGCAAAGCTTGTACAGAAAACTTGTATGAAAAATCGGATGTTGAATAGCACTTCCCAAATGTGAAAGATATATAGCAGTGTTTTAAGAGGCCAATTAATTATGGAATAATTCCTGCAAATTGTGGCAGTAATTAATGAGTTAGTAACATGCAGTATTTAGAAGTGAACAGTGGCTAGCAAACACTATGTATTGCTTTGTGTCTGTAATACAAGAAACAGTCCTGTACCCATTTATTGATTATGAGTATTAATAGATTCCTATAGTTAATGATGTGTCTTGTGCTTATATCATTGAGTTCTAATCTAAAATGAGACTAGATTTTAAAAATAGCACTTTCTTTCTTGCATGCATTCACAGGAGAGAGAAACAAGTTTCTGTAAGAATTTGCTTGGGTTGAGAAACCAGCTGTGATTAATTCAGAGGACAGTGGCAGAACCACACTGGCTCAGAGAAATAAATTCAGCACATCAAGAACAATGAAAGCTATAACAGGAGGGCTCGGGTGGTTTTCCTCTTACTTATTCCCTGGGGCACAGGCAGGACTGCACCCTTTCTTGTAGCCCCTATGAGGTACCCTTTAGGCTTTGTCAAGCAGCTCATACCCAGCCCTGAGAACAGAATGGGTGAGACCTGTTCCCTTAGTATATTGTGAGAAAGGTCTCCCTGGCTTCTTCACACATCTCTGATCTGGCTCTGATCTGGCACTGAATAAAATTTTACAATTTATGCACAGCCAATGACATTTTTTTCTAGCCTGTTCAATCAAGCCTACCAGCCAACATCACTGACCTGCAAGGCCTATTTTAGTCCATCTCCATCAGCTCCTTCTTGTTTTAGATCATCAGGGAAGACCTTCAGGGAAGGAACCATTTCTTTCTCTATGTTTGTATAGCACTTAGGACAGGAGACAACCAGTATTAATTGGCAAGTCTTTGAAATAAGTTTGCTTCATCTGAAAAAGAAGAAAAAAAAAGGTGGTGATGAAAACAAAAAGGGCAGAGACACGATGACTTGAACCCAAATAAGTTTGGAGAACTGGACAAGGAAAAGTAGCATTTTGACTTTTAAATGGAAGAAGTCTTATTGTTTACATCATTAGCAACATGCAGAAAAAATCCTGGAGAACATTTTTACATAAAGTGTCACTATGCTTTAAAACTCAAGGCTGTTTCATCATTGCCTTTGAAAGATCCCAAAGAGAATCAGCTTATTGAAATGCATTAAGACTGGTGACTTTCCATTAACTGTTTTCAATAGGATGAAAAAGTAACAGAAAAAAGGAAGCCTTTTGTGAGGAAGTTTACACTTTATCAGTACAGGCTGGGAGATGAACAGACCAAGAGCAGCCCTTGAGTACTGAGAAGGACTTGGGGGTGCTGGTGGGTGACAGGACAGATATGACCCAGCTATGAGCACTTCCAGCCCAGGGAGCCAAACCTGTCCTGGGCTGCATCCAGAGCAGCGTGGGCAGCACAGTCAGGGAGGGGATTCTGCCCCTCTGTTGAGACCCCACCTGCATCAGCTCTGGGGTCCCCAGCACAGGAAGGACATGGATCTGTTGTGAGTCAGTCCAGAGAAGGCCACCAAAATGATTAGATGGATGGAGAACCTCTCCTACAAGGAAAGGCTGAGACAATTGGGTCTGTTCAGCTTGGAGAAGAGAAGGCTATGGGGAGGCCTCATTGCAGCCTCCCAATACCCACAAGAATTAGGGAGTCTGCAAGAAAGATGGGGAGAGACTATTTACAGGGGTGTCCTGGTTTAGGGCAAATTTGGTAGGAAACCTCCGAATGGGGTTCCTCTGGAAAGCAAATCCAAACAGCCCCTCCCCCCCAGCCGGTCCAGGAAAAGAACTCCCTCAGAGAAAAGTGGAAAAAACTATTTATTTAACCAACAAAATGCCCACAAGCATAAAGAATGAATAATAATAATAATAATAATAATATGAAACAATAAAACCTCTTGCCGCTCTGAAGAGAGATGGCAAAACTGAGAGTCCATGCCAGGAGTCTGTTTATCAGTCCCAATCCCTTCGGTGCTGGAAAATGCCGAGTCCCGGCCCGGTGGGCCACGGGCACAAGATCCTGGTGCTCCCCTGGGTTTTTTCAGTCCAGAGCAGATTTAAACAGTCCCAAGAAAAAAAGGGAAAAAACAGTCCAGGAAAGCTTCTTTGCCTCAGCTAGCTAGACTAACAAAAGGAAAGAAACTCTCTCCCTGGCTGCTGTCCGTGCATCTGATGAAAAAAACACAGACCCAAGGATGAGAGCAGATCCAGAGGAGTGAACACTGTTTTTCAAAACAAACTGCGCGCTTCTTCTTTCCCTGCCCACTCTCAGAACCAGTCTTAGAGGTACAGAACACAGAACAGATAATTGGGGTTACAGGTATCACAGTCACCCTAGGACAAGGGGTGAGTAGTGACAGGACAACAAGGAACTCTCAAACTGAAAGAGAGTAGGTTTACATTAGATAGTATGAAGAAATTCTGAATTGTGAGGGTGGCAAGGCACAAGAAAAGATCACTTGAAGAAGCTGTGGATGCCCTATCCTTGGAAGTGTTCAAGGCCAGGTTGGATGGGGATCTGGTGTTGGAACTACATGATCTTTGAAGTCCCTTCCAACCCAAACCATTCTATGATTCAGTGAGAATTTTTGGTTCTGACTTCTATAATTTCTTAGATTCCCCTTTTTCAAATTGAGAGAATCAGAATTTGGTTAACAGTACTGAGGACTTCTGTAACATGTCCTGAAATTTCTGTCCCATCAAGAATGCCATCTTACCACAAAATTAACTTTTAGACTTGAATGACTGCCTCTTGAAGGTGCTCAAGTCACAGCAGACTTCCAGGCAACAAGCTCTCATCCCTAGGGCACCTGTGTTTTGCTCTTGCTTCATGACTACAGTTTAGTGGCCTTGGAACTGGACAAGCAGCACAAACTCCACACTGAAAAGGGCCCAGTCATCAGCCATGAAGGAACTGCAACAGTTCACATGAAGTCAAATATGCAGGTGCCTGCCATTCTGGATGGGTAATTTTATGTAACCAAGACTAGTTAGTTGGACTGTTTAAGACACGTTAATCATATGTTTGCACATCATTCAAAGAAAACTATGTGATTCATATAGTATTGTCAAAATATTTACAAGATGACTGCTAATGAATTTAAGCTCCCATGTATGGGGTTTTTTTTCTTAAGCATATTAATATTTGGCAGGCGGCGTCAATGTGAACCCAAAAGAAGGCTCATCTTTCCTCACAATTCATTCTTAAATAACGGAAGCTTCAAATATGAATTATTGACAGGTTGAGATTATTCTGTCACAAGAGCATTAAGAATTTATTGCTGATTTCTGTGAAAAAAAAAAAACAAACAACCCAGCTATTTTTAGATGCCTAAATTACTCATTTTGTCAAAGAAGAAGAAAAAAGACAAATGCTGCATATATGTAAAAACAACCTGAATTTATTTTTTGTCGTTTTATTAGGGGAAGGAGAGGGTTAAACTGCCATCCACTAAAAGCAGTGGATTTTATGCTGAGGTCTCCAAGTCAGTGAATTTACATTTCGTAAGAACACCCTGAGGGGCTTTCAGTTACTTTGCTTAAAAGGTAGACAGATACATTTACAGCAGCACACACTGAGCTCCATGTGCTAGCATGGCCACAGATTGGCTTTCTGGACCATGTGTGCTCGGGGTGACTTAGTTCCAAGCAGGTAATGCACCAGGACACTTTTATGTTTTGGCTGGGAATACAGATCAGTAAAGAATGCGACTGTAATTACCAGTAACGAGGGTATAAATTTCTGATCCCTGCTTTGTTGGCTGAAGTTTGCTAGTGTTTCTAAGCATTTACATTTTACAACTGCCTTATTTGTAGCCTGGAATTTGGTGCACTAGTTTTTCATGCATGTGAAATGCTTTTTATTGCATATGGAAGGAAACTACAGCCTTCATAAGCTAGCCATTTGTAAAAATATTACAGCCAATTTAGTTTGAAATGTTTTAATGATTTAATAACAGATTATTTGATATTTTTAGTTGGCTGGAACACACCAATTCTATACTCTTTTTTTTGATTTCAAATAAGTAAAAACGCTGTATTATTGTGTTCCAATTCATACAATTACTATAAAGAAATAATTTGTAAATAAAAAACAGTATCTCCTATCTTATTTCTCCAAATAAGGCTATATCTGCAATGTGAAGTTATAGTAGGAAATGTGACATATTAGTTCACCTGTAGCTTCAAGCACACAATATGCAAGACTGCAGTTTTCATTTCTATTCCAAAGCGATTCACGCAACTTATCTGTGCAAATAATTCCATCCACCTCTTCATGTGGATCAGATGAACTGGGTTTGGGGTCAGGCTGCCATTCACAACAGGGCATTTAGAAAAGTGCCTATTTTTGATGGGTGAGCTTTCCAAGACTAGACCCTTGGATGGTCTGCATGTCACTGGTCTTGAACAACAGGACACAGAGCAAAGCTCTCCTACAAGTATTGTAATAGTGAACTAATACCTGAATATTATATGTCTCCCTTGCACCTGGAAAAGTATGTGGGACTTACTCTCCTTATTCTCCATTTTTTTCAGCACCCATCATACTTGCATCACAGTCAGGGTCTAGGCTGCGCAGTCACTCGATAATAATACATTCCAAATCTGTGCCCTTCTGCAGTTAGAGCAGTGCCTGTCTTCAAAAATATTTTATAACATTTTAAGAATAGCTCAAGTTGACTGAACTCAATGCTTTAGGGAGTCACCTTGCATCGCCAGTCAAATTCTAAATCAAATTATCAAATTAATACGAACATTTGGTGTGGACTTGGCTTTCCTCTGCCATGCAAGGCCCATTGTAGAGTCCAGTTTTCTGAGCCAGAAGATAAAATTTCCAGGTCTTATTTCAGTTTTAGCTCTTGATTTCAGTAGAGTTGCACCAGCTTTATAAGCATATCAGGGAGAGCAGTTTTCCTCTTCACATTTTTCTTTGAAAACTACTTCAATGGAAATGTCTAAAGATGAGTTTTGATTCTGTGTTTAAGTGGTTTATGATGAAGATGTCAGTGATACACAATTGTCTTGGAAATACTTCCTGGGGGATAGGCTGTGGAAGGGAGGAAGAAGAAGAAGAAGATGAGATCATAGCTCTTGTATGAGTTGTTCCTGGACCAGTCCCTTACAACAGCAGGATCCAATATGAGCCTGCTTGCCTCTTCCCACCTGCTTCCAACAATAAATAGCATGAAATGAGGCAAGAAGGAAGCAGACTACAGTCCTGCTTCCCTTCACTTTGATACATAATTGAGTGAGAATGCAAGAGGGTGCTCTTGACCTGAAAATATGGTTGAAAGCACAACTGTGCATTGTTCATGCTAACACTATTTTCATTAGCATACTACACAACTCAGGCATAGCAGCAGCCACAGCCTGGTGCTGCCTTCAACCCTCTCCTGTCTTCAAAGTGAAGCTAACTTTTGGCTTGTACTATAAACATCACAATAGCAGCTACTCCTCATAGAAGAGCCTGCACCATCTTCAAACTGTGGGGATTACATGAACACAGATGAAGACTCCTTGGTAGGCAGGATTTCCCCTTCTGCTCACCCAAACACATAAAACCTCCCCCCTGATCCCTAGTAAGGTCTGCATATCAACCATGCACGACTGGGTCCAGAATCTACTGGACTACAGCCTGTTTCATGGTGAGTTTACCTGATGGACAATGTACTTGGGAGCAAACAGGAATATAACAAATTTGTTTCGGGAACAGGAGGGAAAGCTGTTTCAGAGCTGACTTTCACTTCAGCATTGAATGAAAATCATTTTGAAAGTGAAAAAGTTAAGAGGGACGTTTGGACCCATATCCACCACAGGAGTAAGAACAAGGTGACCAACTTGCTTGCTTAGAAGTGGAAAAGGTGAGTTTAAATTCATGTCCTGCTTTATCCCTACAGGAACTCAGGCCTCTATGGTGGATACCAGGAATCTAACCCCTGACTTACAGAGTAACTTTTTGGACTGGAGAATGGTGAACCATTCACACCACAAAATACCTCTGACAATGCTCAGAGAAATTGGAGAGGCAGGTAAATAGGCAGACATGCAGTACAAATCACCTCTGCACCCAGGCTGGACATATATGGGGTCATCACTACCCCAGGTGGTCACACTATTTCCCAGGGAGTCATTTTCTCTTCTCTTTTCTTTTTCGCTAAGATTTTCAGTCTAGCCCTGGACAGTTTTCCCTGAGAAATTTTCATTGAAACAAACACTTCCATGAAACATTTTGTATTTTTGTAAAATGTTGTATTTTGACAGAAAAATGTTTTCTAGAAGAGTTTTGGGGTTTTTTTTCCAAACAGTTGTCATGACAAGGCTCTAATGCATTCTAGGCGTGGTTTTGACAATCTGGTTAACAGAGAGAAACATCAGCTCAAAAACAACATCAAATATTTAGGCCTGATTCTGGAAGATCTCACTGCTCATACTGACTCTGTGACTGCCAGTCTCAGTACAGCACCTCAGATTGTTACTCTTCCACCCTTACCATGTAACAAAAGAGAGTTTTTGTCAAAATACATCACCCCTCTATGCCCCTTTTACTAGTGAAAATCTTATTCTCAAAATATTTAAGATAAGGTTCAATGCAAAATTAATATAAAGAACAGAGAGCTAATGTTCCTGACCATATGGACTACTCAGAGATACCACATCCTATTGCTAATAGCTATCAACATCCATGGTACCAGCAACTCTTTTCCCCCAAAACTTAAGTCACAAGTCTGAGGACGTTTAGAAGGGATGACCTTTCATGCAGTAAAGAACTTTTCAATGTAATAGTGGAAACAGAAATCCTTTGCTTTCCTCAAATCTCAAGACAGCAGCTTTTCATCCTGTGTTCAATCAGGCTCAGCAGAAATATTTAAAAGGAGAGAAGAAAGGCTTTGTTTTCACATGGCCCTAAAGCTGCTTCTCCCTCCTCCTTCTCCTCCTACCCTGTACTTCTAACAGACTTTTGTGCTCCATAACATCAAGGAAACTTTATTAGACTTGGAATCACCATGATTTTATATATAGATTCTACAATTAGAAAAACCTACCATGTCCAGCTTCGTACATTTATGTGAACGTAACCTTCTTGAAAAGTCAGATTATTGTTTAAGGCTTTATTTCCATGTGGTTCACACCAGCAGAAGTGTGATCAGAGTGTAATTTGCAATGTTCTGAGCAGTTTTTTTAAGGGGCAGAAACAGCCATATATAGGTTTTCCCTGGATTTCAAGTTGACTTTTGATTAGCTTTTTGTGCAGGTATTGCAGGTGTTGTCATTAGTTAGACACTCTTACTTTCTAATTATATAGTCCACAATTACTATCACCTTCCATTTCATTTTTGACATGACATGATCTATTTGTAGATGTATTTCGGGTACTCCAGGCACTAGAGCTCCAGCTAAGTATGATGTGACACAAATTGTGTGTTGCAAATTATATGTTCAGGTCTCAGGAGTGCAGCTTCATTCGTCAGTCTCCCAGGGGGGCTGGCAAATGTAACAGCCACAGTCACTTACCTGCTCAGGGAGAAAAGGCTATGGAGGCAGCTGGCCCTCTTCTGCAACAAAAGAAGGGTGGAAAGATGCAGGCCATGGTTTGATGTGCTGGTTGCTGTTGGAGAACAACCAAGGGGACTCCTTGAGAAGGCTCTTCAGCTGGAAATAAAAAAAGGAAAAGCCAACTCTTCCAACCTCAATGTTGAGCTGAGTAGTAGAAGACATCCATGACCCTCACAATGTCTTTCTGGCTGTGGTGATGGCAGATATATGGGCAGGCAGTGGTGTGGATCTCTCTTCTACCTAGGATTTCAGTGTAAGTCAGCCACATAGAGATTTCCAATGTCATTTCTACACTAACATTCAAAGTACTGCCTTCCTCGGTAATCCTGACAAAACACAATATGCTCAGATCTCAGGGAATTTTTCTTGCTCTTTTGGCCTCTAAATACTATCAGATCTGAAGGCAAAACACAGCTATTGCTTACACAGGCCCCTTACCCACCTTCATGAAACCAAACTACCAATGAAATTGTATGTCTTCCCATGTGGGAAAGAAACAGCAAGTGCTGTGCTAAAGTACAACCATGTACTACTTGAACTTTGACATAAATACCAATATTTAGTACCCTGTAGGCATTAAAAAATACCTACACTGGTTCACAGAAAGACTTTTGATGATCAGGTATCAAATCAGAGAAAAACACAGACAGCAAAATGAAAACAACTGAAATGAGAATTTCTGTATTTCTTTTCAGAAAAAGTTGGAAGTAGGTCACGTCCTGAGATAGACCAACATATTTAAATCTCTAACAATGTCTAGTGGTACTTCCACTACAGAACATGACAAAGAGCACCAGAATTTGTTTCCTCCAATGACATCACATTTTACATTATTTATGCTTTTGCTGACTGAAAAAGTTTAACTGGGAAAACAACCATGTACAGAAATACAACACCTTATTTGTATTTTAAAATAAAGTTGGAACAATTTCCAATTTAAATTACTAAAGAGCTGGCTAGAGCTGAGCATGCCTTGTGAACAAAGAATCAGAGAAATATTTCTGGTTTTCTCTCCCTTCTTTTTTCATCTCTAGAGGCTTCTAATGTTTCCAAATGAGAATCTGGCCCATCTTGAAAATTGAAGCCTGGGATAAACTAGGTTGTAGCAGAGCACTATGGATTATACCTACACTGGAGATGTACTAAAACGAATCTGTTGTGCATGGTTTGACTGGGAAGGAGGTGTGAAGCATAGCATATAAGAAGCAAAACATGTGAAAGACCATGGCAGCGATAGTGGGAGAGTTTAATTATCTAGACCTCAGAGTAGATTAAGGGGAGGAAGCAAAGCTTGATCTGGTAGAGGACTGCTTTCTAATTTAATGTGTACATAAACTGACAAGGAAGGGAAGAATGCCAGATGTGGTATTAAACAACACAGAGAATATGATTTAGGACATTAAGGCACAAAACCAAAAAAAGAAAGGTAGAAAGAAGGTGCAGTGACTGCTAAGCTAAAAGAGCTTCTGCAGCAGCATTCTCCACACCAGCTACAAGGTGTATGTACCCTCCAAAACAGAGGGCAGAGGTACGAGCTGCTGTGGCTACACGTCCTTCCTGGAGTAATAGGTCATCCTACAAAAAAAACCCTCACCCCACTGCACAGCTGTGCTCCAGTGCAACGTGCTGGTACAAGCAGTGTGCCTTCTGCAGCCCACTGGTAAACCTGCTGTCTCTCAAGCAGGCTACAGAGACCCCATAGATAAACTATGGTTGTTTTACATCACCTCTGCCCTCTGTTGATCTGCTTAATAATCTGCAAAAGCAGGTGAGCAATGCCTGCAGGCTTGGGGGCCTGTTTATGTTTTAGCTGCCTCTCAAAGGTGCTTTCTGGGTCACAGAGCTGTCAGGAGTCACCTCGGTTCCACACCAGAAACATCCCTCCCCCAAGACAACTTCCTCTGTGCCCTCTCTGCATATGGGGAACCTCACTGCAGGTCTCTGGTGTGTAACATATTCATACGTGAAAGGAAGAAGTTTATCAGAAGGGGACTTGAGCTTGTAATGACAGTGGGATGGAACCCAACACAGTAAATAAAACACAGCCATGTATTCAAACACAAAAATGTACAGAGGTGCCACAAAAAAAACCTAGCATAGACATACCGCAGTTATAACCTTCTAGGAAGAAAAAGGGATACTTCAGAGCCAGGTCAGATATTTTTCTTCATGAGGAAATATAAGCTTTCTTCCAAAAGGTGTTCTGGCAAGTTTCATGTTTCTATGTAATTGCCCTACAAAACATTGTTTAGAGCCCTTAACACGAGGCAGCATCACCACTATGCCGTGCTAAAAAGCCTTGGGTAATTTATGAGCTATTTCACATACAAGGCCAGATTTTGGTCTTGCATCACATGCTGTAAAAGTAGCGCCACTTCCACTTCAGTATATCTAGGTCCAGAGAAGTTTGCCACCCAGGCCACAACCATGGTTTCAGTTTCCTCTATTGCACCGTTATTATATTACTTAGCAGGTCTGCCAATGACATTGCAATCAAAACGGAGCAATTATAAACACTGGCAGGAAATGCTGGAGTAGCAAACGCTTTTTAAAAAATGGCAAGGATGTGAAGAAACTCAATGGAGATCTTTCATCTGATATATGAAAAGCAGATGACCAGGGATGGAATCAGTCAGGCCATGAAAGCGAATGAGTGAGAAGTCAGTGACAGATGAGACTGATGCTGTACTGAGCCTGAATTAATATCCTTTGCCTGAGTATTTACAGAAGTTGTTGAAGGTCACATCCCGGAAACAAGGATCCATTTTCATGAGGGGAAAAAATGAAATGTTAAAAGGCTTTATCATCCAATCTGGACAGGTAGTTAGTTAATTAGAACTATTAAAAGTTGACAGGACCTGAGACTTAGATTAACTGCATCTCTGAATTTGGAAGGAAATAGCAAGGGAAATTGGCAAACCTTTAGTAATACCACTTGATAGCTTCCTGAGGATGGTGTATCTGGAGACGCCTAGAAAGTAACTACTCCAACTTTACATTTTAAAAATAATAGTATCTAAAAACAGAAGAAAAAAGATTCTTTTTTTTTTATTTCCAGGGAGGATTTAGGAGTCCATTCACCAGTAATCCCAGCTGCAGCCACAGAACGGATATTGGAAACATTAATACGGGGTGGGGTTATGCGACACGTAGAAATGGGCAGCCGGGGAAGGAGAGGCAGCTGGACTCGTCCCGTCTGTCAAATGTGCTTTAAGTTCTCTCCCTACATTTCTCAACAGGGAGACAAAAGTGAAGTGATGGGCATAATTTATCCAGATGGAAGAGATTCATCTGGTGCTGCACCCAATACACAGACACTGTTCTGTAGAATCAGTAAAGCACAGCACAGAAAAAGCGCAATAGCAAATGCCTTCAAAATCATCTGTGGGACAAGAAGCAAGGTGTCAGCAAAACAGCACAGTTCAGGGGCACTAGAGGGACAGGAACAAGGCAGTACTCCCAAATTTAAGCACCCTACCAGTTTTTATTCAACTTTTATATAAGTGGCCTGCAGGGGACATAATTTTTAAAGTGGAATTTTTTTGCTGATAGCACATAAGTGTAAAATCATGCACAGAGCAAGCAAATTTAAAATTATTTGAATAAATTAGGCTTATGGACAGATAAAGGGCACATCCAGTTCAGTGCAGCAGAGTAAGACATAATGACTGCAAGGCACCAAATATAATCATAGGCAGGAAAAAGGAAGGAGAAGAGGGAATACTGTCCAGGGGAAAGGATATAAGGTAATTACTGATCAAGTACTAAATGAATGCTTAGAATAACTGAGAAAAAACCAAAGACAGGCAAATTCTTCAAGCTTAAAAAGACAAACAAATTCTTCATACTACACACTGGGTTGTCTCTTCAGCACAGCTGAATTGAGACATCTTTTTCAGCACTCTAATAATGCTGAGATAAAAATTCAAGAGTTTGAAAGTAAAGAACTGCATTGTCTCCATAAAGACACAACATGATAAGACATATAAAATACATTGTCCCCTCCCCCCAGCAAACAAACATGCAAAATTACTTTCCTGCATTTTGAATGTTAATTTGGGGTCTATTTCTGTAAAAAAAGAAAAAACAAGCATAAATGAATTGAAAGGTAGTTATTACCGGTGAAAACAGCCTTTTTACTGCAAAGGTTATGACATTAACCCAGGGAAAAATTCATGAATATTCACAATCACCATTTGTCATTAAGAATCATAAAATTAAATGTTGAGTAGGGCTTTAGAAAACTCCTCCAGCCTACTAAATTCCCTCTTCACTACTTGCTATTATGCTAGCATGTATCACAACTTCTTTTTTTTTTTTTTTGCATGCATTTTAGCACATTTATGCAAGTTTTCCTTATCCACCTCTACAAGGAAAAAAAATGAAGATAGGAAGCACAAAGACCTGTAGAAACCTGCTAAAAAATGAACAACTGAAAATTCAGCCAAGGACATCTTCAGGTGTTTGCAACAGAAGAAAAGAAATCCCTCAAAGAAACATAAATATTAAAAATGGACAAAATTGCTGGGTTTGTTCTTAAATATCTCAGAAACTATTTTGTTTTCACATTTGCACCTGTCAGATTTGCTACAACTACTGGATGCTAGGTAATATGTGTGCAAACACAACGCAGAGCCTTTTGAAAGGAAATAAAAGGGTTGGAAACCTTACTGGGAGTGGGGGAAAACTACAAGGCACATGTTTCTCAACCAGGAGCAGCCATTGACAAGTAGAAGGACTGAAAAAAAAAGATGAAATCAGGTGAGATGCTTCAAACTCAGTAGGCAAATACCTTGGCAATATCCCACAAAGCAAAGAAACGACACAGGCGTGGAGCACAAAACTGGGGGGCTGCTTACTGAGCAAGAGCAAATTCTGTGGAAGGCAGCTCTAATGCCAGAGGGACGCGATGAGAAGCCACAGCAATAAATGAAGAGCCACAGTTAAAGCAGAAACCATCTGCATTTGGAGAGCAAAGAGGTCTCCCATGTGGAGCAAGCAGTCCATGTGTGGGTACATGTGGGTACACACAATAGCTCCTGAAACATTTACGAAAGCCCCACGGTTTATCTACATATCCATTCACCCTCATACCATGAAAACCAATGTCCCAGTGGAGCCCTGACTGTCAATCAGCAAGGAGAATAGCTGTCCCCAGTGTTAAAACATCCCAGGCCATTTGTATGTTTACTGTGCTCAGTGATTAACACACTGAGAGGGAGAGGGCCAGGATAATCCACAGAAAGAGAACAGCTACACTGCCAGAGAGATGGGAAAGGGCATCAAGGCATTCAGATCAGGACAAGAAACAGGGAATGCAATCCTATCTGTCCCTATGTTTTAGAAAGCATGGAGTTTAAATTGTGGAAGCTTGAGCTGTTTCATATGAGCTGAGACTGGTTGCCAGGGCTCAGCCCCTCTGGGGCAGAGCAGCCCAGGTTTGTTCACCAGGCACAGGGGGTAGCTCCCTGCTATGGTGCCCTGGAGAGCAGCTGGAGTTCTGGATTCATTGGCTGCAGGCTGCTCTCTAACCCCAGTCAATAAAGGCCATCCTGATGATAAAACATCTCTCCCCAGCTGCTGCAGAGGCTCAGCTCCACTGGGTAATTTTGCACTGCTAGCTGCATGTTACCTAGTCCCACCATCACCATCCCCTGCTCCAACCACAGAATACCTGGGCTGTCTTTGGGAGGCACATTTCCAAAATACCTGAACAGCCCTCTTTCCCCAGAGAGAGCAAGCAGTGCAATCAGATGTCAATTTCTCACCCTACTTCCACATATTGCTGATGATAGAGCTCACCTTCAGTAGCTTGCACTCCTGTTGCATTCACATCTTCCCTCTGACCTATTAATATATACAGCCACTTGTGCTCATTGGCATGGTGACTGTGCTTATGTCAGTCATGCTTCTTTGTATTCTCCCTGCCTAGCCATTTGCTGTTGTGCAAAGGATGTGTGCATCAGGCTCAACACCTGCTAGAAATCTCTCAGCTCTCTGTGCCTTTCTACCCTTCCCAAGCACTCTGCCCTCACATCAAGTATTTTGTATTCTTTTTCCAATCTGATCCTCATTTTTATTACTTTCTCCACTCTTATTTTCCAGCTATTCAGTTTTCCTGATATCTCTTTCTTTGTTATGTTTGCTGTATCACTGCATTTGAATTGCAGCCATTCAGAGCCACATTGATGGACAAAAATTTTTAAAATGCCAAAAAAATCCCAGCTCCCCTTCCTTTTTCCCTACATCCCCTTGCTTCCCAGAAAAAATAAAGTGCGGAAACCCTGCAAGAGCAAAAAGTGCCATAATCCAATTTCTAGCCATAATCCAATTCTTACTGTGTTATAGGTCTAACCATAAATGCATTCTCAGTCATAGATAACTAGAAATCAGCATTTCAGTAAAAAAAATTTTGGCAAAACTTGACAAAGCTTAAATGCCCTGCAGAGACATCTCAGTTTTTGGCAGTGTTTAAGCTGGTAAGGTTTCTGGGGTTCAGGGCAGAAACCTTGGGTTAGTTAGAGGAAGACACCAATTAAAAGCATAGCCCTTGCTGTGTAAAGCAGATAATTCGGGATGAAGTAACATCAGGCAAACATTTGAAAAATGAGCTAACTGCAGTAGGAAATTAAAATACCTTTTAAACTCTTACGACTTTTTTTTGGCCCCTAAAATCTGTGTTTCTTCTTTTCCTGTATTCATTTAGATCCTAAATGGCACAGTGCTACTGGCATGAATTTACACAGTATAAATCATTATGATATTTAGTACTATTAATGTTTAAACATCTTATTAACTCCCAAATAGAATTTGCCTTCCCTCCGCTGGACTCCCTTCCCACAACAAAAACTAGAAGTGCCTTGCACATATATCCATGTAAAGCTTCCCCCTACACTGCCCTTCTGAATTGCCCAGAGAGCAACATGAAGACCCACATCATAACACAGGGTTCAAAGCTTAACTTTCAGGAATTCACTTTGCACTGCTCCTATCACCTTGAGAAGAGCTGCACCAGGCCACCTGCCACCATTCATCATTTCCTTTTTCTGAAAGATTTTTCTTTGCTCTGTTCACTTGCTGTGTTATTTCCCAGAGGACTGCTCCTGGATTGACTGGGCTTTAATTGCTCAGCCCTGCCAGGCTCAGGGTGGAATTTCACCTTCTCTTCTCCCCCTCCCTTGCCCTCTGGAGCTGCCATAGCTCTCAGTGATTTCTGAGGAATAGTGACTAGCAATTCACTAAGTTTGTCCCTTTATTGCTGTCCTGGAGTGAGTTTTGATGCTGAATTGTATGTATCCACATGCCTTCATGTGGATACACATGATGTAGGCCATCTGATTTGCATTTATTCCTGCTATCCCCTTGATGCTTTCAAAGCGCTATCTTCCTGAGATCTGTATTACTTTCCAGTCTTCCTTTATTTTAAAAGAAGTATAGTGTTGTTATGACTTTCCTCATCACTCCTTTCCTCCTCCTCCTCACTTATTAATGGACATGCTCTCTGTAAGCACCTATCTTCCTGCTGATGCATTTGTGCAGTCTGTTCTCATTCTCCAGACCAGCTTTAACCAACTTTGCTGCTTTCCCCCATCCTCATCCACACAGCTGTCTCCAGGCTGTGCTCCTGCTTTCATCTGCCTGCTTCTCTGTTGACAAAAGGGTACCTTCTGCCCTCATATATACAAGTCATCCTTCATGTGTCTACAACAGGTAGAAATTTGCTGCCACATGAATCTTTGGCACAGAGCCATCAGGAAAGCAGGTAAGGTGAAGGAGGATCTGCATTATCACAAGCCCTGATACCTCAAGAACATCCATCAGAAGTTGCCTGCATCTTTTGCTATTAATCATTCTTCAGACTCCTCACAATGAGGCTGAGTTGTAGGCAAGGGCTCTTCAATGGGCAAAAGGTGCTCACGTGAAGAGGGGCTCAGGTACCTTGTTTTTGCCTCTTTCCTGTCATATTAGAACAGCTCAGCACTGCTGAGAGGCCAAAAACCTGGGAGAAGTTTCCTTGCACTTCCCTGTTCCTGACTAGTTCCAGTTATCACTCCTTACTGTTGCTCAGTGGGTCTTCCTTTTGCCTGTGCTCACCTGTCCATATGCTTTGGCCTGGACTCTTCCACCCCAGAATACACAGATTGCTCAGCCAGTTCCTTTTATTCTCCCAGTGCTACAGGCACAGCATGTCCCACACATGACCAAGTAGGTCCAAATCACAGGTACACCAGCAGTATTTGATGTTTTCACATGGTCTCAAACTATGCAGCCTCTAGTTGGAAACAACTCAAAATATAACTTTTCCTCAGAGGGGATTAGTTTCAGTGACTGTCTAAAAGAATGTGAACTTTCCTTTGCCAACTCTTCCTCTTTGTTTTCCTGGTTGCTTTGCCCTCCCTGGTATATCATGCCTGCTAGGTACATAGGAAAAACACAGGGATAAGCAACAAGAACAAGGGGATATTGAACATAAGTCTAACATATGAGAAGACCAGAAAACAGACGAACACCTCATCCCTGAATTTAATTAAGAACTTGTCAGCCTCTTGCTCTTCATCCAAACCTGCAAGATCCTTTATGAAGGGGGAGGAGACCAGACACACACTGCTCATCACCAAGGTGTCTGTGCCCCAAGGCCACCCTTGTGCACCACACCCTCACCTCCTCACAGTAACACAAGAGTCTTACAGTTGCACATGAGAACTTCAGAATCAAAGCTGGATAGCCAAAACCTTGTGTCATCACATAAAGCTGCAGGTGTTGTGTATGTTCAGTGGAGCAGGGGAAATAGCCAGTGAAGATAAAGAGTAAATGGGAAAGAAAGGAGTCTGCATGAAAGCAAAATTCAGCTGAAAGACCTGCAGAAGGCAAAAAATACGGGCTTTGGCTGCATAGTCTCTGCTGATGGGCTTGCACAAAGGGCCTCAGTGTGCAGCAGGTATTCCAGCTCTGTCAGTGTGCAGATAATTAAAAACAATAATGAAAGGGAGGTTTTCTATGCCTGCGCTCTAGGCACAGACACAGCTCCCGAGCTGCAGAAGCTGAGAGGTCCCTCTGCAGCAACATTTGCATTACTACTAATCTGTAATTGGGATCCCCACTTAGCTTCTATGACTCTGTCTGACCATTTTCAGACCTTTACCATTCAAGTCAAGAGGCTTCTTCCTCTAGAAATTATATTAAGATTTGAAAGGATGTTTCCTAATTTGTTTTAACAGGCATCAATGATTTCTGTTCATATCTACATGAGTGCATTGTTTTCCCAGCATGCAATTCAAAAATAAAAGAAGAATCGTATCTATTTCATAATTCCCTTCTAAAACCAAGTAGATATGAATTTCAAAATATTGATATTGTTACAACTGTCTCATCTAGCAACAGGAAATAACAATGAGGTCTTGCTTTCTCCCTCACAGAGTAAGGGCCAAATTCACATACAAATCTACGTGAATCTGAGTTATAAATAAGCTACCCCTCAGTTTAGTTTCTATCTTCTTATATCCTTCCGATTGCTGTCTTTCTTGCTACACATCTCTTTCCAACCCTCACCCATGTAAATTATTCCATGTTAAACTATTTCAGATTCAGTAAGACCAGGAGGATTAATTTCAGAGCGGATGTGTAAGAAGGTGTAAATTCTACACTGGGGTGTGAGAAGGGACAAGATTTTCCCTCAAGGCTTTGTCCTCTTCCTGGGTTTACACAGAAAGGAATCCCAATCCCTTTATCACTGCCAGGAAGAGGCTGAGGAATCTAGAAGTACACAGCACAGCAGCTTAGATTTATTCAGACTCATCTCTTAGTTTGAGTCTGATATGATTATTGCAGGGACTTGTCCCTTCCAAATTTAAGGTTTGTCTGGAAATTGTGAGAGATGTTTTCTTTTAGGGAGATAATTCTGGAGTTAAACAAAAAACCCAAAAGGACATATAAAGATATACAGCCTCCAGTAAAACTTAGGATATCCTTGGATCTCTAAATGTAAGCCATGTGAATGTCCAGTGACATCTAACTTCATTTTTATTCACTTAAATGGGAAGCTCAATGACCAGAGCTGCTGTAGATTCAGCACCTACAGATTCCACTGAGCCATGTCTTTTGACAACATTCCTGGGAGGAGAAAAAAAATCAAGCCATTTATTTAGGTGACTGCTTATAAATGTATGTTGGTATTTTCAGTTTTGCAAGTTTGAATGTTTGCAGATGGTATAAAAATACATGAAACAGATGACAGCTAAAATCACCCCAACATTTACCTAGTTCCTGAATGTAATAACATGTCCATTACTCAATGACCATTTTTTGTTGATGCAAATTCAGTGTGGAGATAAATAAACAAAACTTTAGAGATGCCAGTGTAACTAGCCCCAAGATAAATTTGGACCTGTAAATCCAGTCAGAACACAGAACCCTACAAATATTTCAGACTTTCTTCAGCCTTGCTGAAAAGACCATTCCCTCTGCTCCTATTCTTTGCAAGGCAGCAAAAGATGGATTGCAAACCCTCAGCCTGCTGCCTCAAGTGAAAATTCTCACTGCAATATTTTTGAAAAGCAGAACCTTCAACCATTTAATATGCTGGAACCTTTCCCCACTGGGCAACTGAAAATTATCACCACCTAATGATTATTCAGTGACATCTGCAAAATAAGTTTGATGTTTTTGGGCTAGTTTCTCTTGGACAGATGTCAGTATCATAAACTATGCTATCATGGGCACTAATTGGTATCACTCTTGTCAAACAATATGCAGTATGGCAAAAAAAAGAGAAGTAGAACTTACATTAAATTTCCCTTTTGCTTATGCAAGTATTTCTTCATGTCACGGACACTTTCTCTTACCCCAAATGTTCCTGTACCTTTGAAAAACAGAGGATTCAGCAAGGAAAAAGCTCAGGCTCTTCAAGCAGCATTAAACCCAGCACTCTGTGTGTGGATCTCCGCAGAGAAGACACAGACATTAAATCTCATTCTAAACTGTGTTTACCCTCAGTAAATATTTCTTCTTGCAAAACGCATTGCCATGGCATTGTGCAAAGCTGTATAAACAGTTGTAATTTTGTCCTACTTTTTGATTCTTGCAGCTTGTGTCCAGGTTGCTGAATTGTTCAGTTGTCAAGGACAGGCTTAAAAATTTTATGCATTGGCATAGCATGTGATGTAAGCTCTCATGCACCTGACATGTCACACATGAGTAAGTCAGGCATGCCTTGTGATTCACTGTTGGATTTAAAGACAAATAAGGGTAGCTTTTCTATGAGAACACAACACAGTGAGCTCAGTTTTGCAATTAGGAATTCAAAAAATAAATCTCAGATTTTGTTTTAAAAAATCTATGAATCACTGAAAAGCTGTGTAAGTTTTCCTGTGCAAACAGATGCACACTGGGCCCTTTGCCATTCCTAAATGTGCTGCAATCTACTCCTGAGTGACTTAGATTTTACTTGTCCCTCTGCTAGGGATGGTATTACTTGTTCTTTTTATGCTAGCCTCGTATAATCCTCTTATGTCACACACTAATGTGCTATTACTGTGATGAACTTATGATTTCTCTTAGGATCTTCTATGTCTACAGTGGGTGTGGTACTGCAGGACATATTAGAAATCAAACACAACCAACATTTTAGACCAGTCACAGTCAAACAACACTTACTGGCTCTTGATGCATCCAGGAGCAAGCAGAGGGCAGCTGCACACTGGTTAAAAGCTGCAGAAACTTACTAGTTTAATTTTGCCAGGTAAGCAGAAGATCAAAACATGCAGAATAACTATCTACTGTCCAGAATTCCCTGGTTCGTATTTGTTTACATCCCAAAGCTTCAAACAAGAGCATGAGCTCAGTTTAGACCAGCAAGCAGCACCCTTTCCACTACCTTCACAGAAGGCAATCATATTTAATTGCAAGTTTGCAAAATTAAGGCCCTAATTTGTGAGCCCTTGATAATTTTTCACAGGCAGGCCTCAAATTTCCCCTTCCTAGCCTATTGGCTTCAATATGAATTATATATGAATTTCCAGGGGCAAGATAAGGCCCACAGTCATTTCTCTCTTGGCTTCCAGTCATTTCTTTTCATTTATTCCACACCAGCAGTTACAAAAAGTGGTCTGGGGATTGGTGTGCTATTCTGGCAGTGAGTAATAGGGAGTCAGGGTTTGTTAATATGGATAGTCTTCAAAATAAACAGGTAAACTGAAGGAGGAAAATTATTACAAGGGGAAAAGAGGGATTTATGTCTAGCTCTGACAAACTGCTAATACCAACCTCTCTCAACCAACAACTAGTCCACAGCACTTTGTTCCAAGTTCTTTTTCCAGAGAGACATTTCAAGGCAAAGCTCCCAGAGAGACAATCACTCTCCCAGAATAAGAGACATGAAGAATATTAGAAAAACTGAAGGCTGATTGAAAGCGAAGATTTTAAAGGGCAGCCAAATTCCTTCCTATGGCAAACTGGGACATAGGTGTCATAGTGTGCCTTTTTTTCTTTTTTATTTTTTAAATCTTCTGGGCTTCTAGTTCAATACCTTCTTTTTAAAAAAGGGGTTTTTGGTCTAATCAGTGAATATGAGGTAAAGACACATTCATGTCCTTCAAAAAAGGTAGTAACACAGCAAGTTTCCAATTACCCTTTAATTAAAACATTAATTAATTAACAACGTGTATTTATGGAATAATTATACAATTTCACACACCATTGATCATATTTTAAACAAATTCATTTAATTAAGTTGACATGTACACTGCATGCTCTCAGTAGAGCTTTTCTGAGAAACCAGTGCATGTCTGCCTTTAAGGAGATTCAGTCTGCACGGGGGAAGTTTACAAAGGCCCACAGTGGTATTCAGCACTGAAATGAAGGCACTTCATACTTTTAAGTAAATTTAATACCACTGACTCCATCCCCAAAGGCTAAAGTCCTCTATCTGCATAAAAGGCACTGGGAAGGCAAGAGCAGCACGAGCTTTCTCACTACCAATATCCCTCATTCTGACCTGGAGGGGCTGACTTTAATAAACGGTTAATCATTATCCTCTTCGCCAAGCCTGTTAAGCAGCTTAAGAAGCTTGGCATTTCTGTGGTGGGACTCAGCTAAGGCTACCAAATCATTTCACATAGCCTGCTGAAAGCCATCACATGCAGATAGCACGGTGTGCTGGGGCAGCATTTAAAGTGAGCTCTGGGCATGTTGGCACATTTCCCCTTGGAGTCATCAGTTTTGCTCTGCCTCCTGTGCTCCCACAGGCTTGTGATAGGTTGTAGCCCCGATTCAGGGGATCATTGCCTTGGTTTTCCTTCCAGCAACTGCAGTCCGGTCTGCCTCTGTGCTGTGGCCTCCTCCATCCTTACTGTTTTTCTAAGTTAAGTCAGGATATTCAAACATCTCTGTTCACAGTTCAGGTCTCTGATGACCATTACAATCTGGTCCTGAAGGAAGGATTCCAAATTACCTGTGCAACTCCTAAATTTTAAATCTATGTGTTTCAAGCGTTCCCCCTTTGTTTTGGCCCCTCATAGAAAACTAACAATGTAGTTGCAGAGTTTCATGCTTTCCAACTGTAATAAACCTCTCGTTTTTGCAGCAGTTTGTTAACTCCTTCTTATCCCTCACTTAGCTTAATGTTAGTTTGCTGAACAAGCCACATTAAATAAAGCTACTTGTCCGGTGCTCACAGTCCCTTTCAAATTAATAGAAGGGTATTTGCTTATCTGCTTTTAGGCATCCAGTACCTTTCTGTGTGCCAGTTCCTTGGGAGTTCTTAGCTGCTGTTCTGCAACGGCCTCTACTCACAAACTCCCTCTCCACAGAGGACACCTCATAGGGTCCTTTGCTGCTTGGTCAAGCTCTTCTCTGTTTGCCCTTTGCAGCCTTCTCCCCACACAGCTGATAGGACTTGCCACCAGATTCCAATAAACACCCATACAGTGACAGCAGACACATTTTGTTGCATGTATAACACAAACCTCACAAAATTCATCAAGCAAATTCAAATCTGTGTAGAGATGCTGACTTTAACTGATGTTAGTGAAGTAACAAGAATTACACTCACAGGGATTTTGTCCCAGTAATGTCACTGAAATGGGCTATTCATGAACGTGAATATCAGAAGCTGAATCTGAAAAAAGAGTACAATGTCTGGATGTTTACAGTCATACACTTCAATCCTTTATGTTTCTTTATGTCAGCAAAGCAATTTTTTAGGTCATCAGAGTCTAAAAATTCAGCTGTCATTCTTTTCCTCTTTTGTTCTTATTGAGAGTTTATCCATAATTTAATGAAAGTTTCAAGAAATTGAAGAAGGGAAGAAAAGGAACACTTGAACTCCCCTAACCATCCCCTTTTACTTATCCCAATTCCAGTTTCTCATGAGGTCCCTTGTCAGAAGGAGGGGACTGGCTGAAATTCTAAAAAGTCTCTTAATGCTGCCTCTATTTTTCAGTTTCTGTTCAGCCACAGCCAAATACAATAAAAATCTGCATTAAAATTGGTGTTTAACACCATAGGTGGTATGGAATTTATGCTCAATTTTAGACTGTACATGCCTGAGAATAGCTAGCCAAACAGAAATAAATTATGAGACTAACAACACATGACAATATTATCAGTATAAAAGTGCTTCTCACAAATGGGCACTAGCTTCCAAATCACTCATTAGAAATCAAGATGAAGCTGATTCATAACTTAAAACATCCAGGAAGATTCTGCAGTAGCAAGGCTTACAAGAGCTCCACTGACTTCTCTTTCCATTATCTTGGACTCTTGGTTTCAAGAGTGAAAACCTGAGTTGCTAACAAGCTACTATAACAGCAGTAATCTGTGCCTTCTGACATCCAGATAGGTCTGATTTCCAGACATTTACACCAGCAAAGGAAGTAGACCAAGACCCCTGCTCCACTTCTTCTACTTTCACACATGCAAAGCTGTGCCCTTAAATCTGTGTTTACATACCCAGGCAAGTGGCCTGAAATTAAACTGTGGTAAGCGTCAAGCAATTCTTAATGAAGTCACCATCCTTTTTACTTTGTTAAAAATTATCTCTATACAAAGCTCTTCACACTGCCTCTTCACAAAAGACCTTTTCCATCTCTCCCTGTAGATTTCCGAGCATTTTGTCCACAACCAAATGCACCTTCCCAGATGAACAGTTTTCAATCCTGCACAAATTTTATTGCTCTCAAGGCCAACCTTCCTTTCTAACACCTCTCCCTTTTTTTCACAACCTCTGCCTCCTGATTTCCAGCCAGATCTTGGACTTTCCACATAGGCCGGTTGGGACTGGCCCAGCTTTTCATCTCAATATAATACCCCAAAATTGCAATTACCTTTTTTCCTTTACTCTCTGTTTCAGCCCCTTTGTCTTCAGCCTGGCCCTGGGAGGCTGTTCTCCATTTACCAATCTGTTCACTGTGTTCTCTCTCTCAGTTTTGTCTCTCTGTCTTCTCTGTAAGGCTTTAATCACACCTCTGTGTCCTCCCTGTTTCACCTCTGTCCCTCTCTCTCCTTCTCTCTCCAGTTAGAGCTCTGCAGGCAGGGTTTATGAGCAGGGATCTCTAGTGATGTCCTACAGGAATATGCCTTGGCACACTGTCTGGACTGTTCAAGCCCTATTGCACCCCTGAGTGCCACAAAAAGCTCTACACAGAGCAGCAGAGCAGAAAAGAAATGCTTTACAGCCACTTTCTTGTATGCTATTTTTTCCTCTCGGCATCTAAGGAAGATTTAGGGGATGGGGGGAGGGAAGAGCCTAGATTTACAAACAACAATCAAGCAGGTAAATATTCTGCAGTTTAGTTGCAGCCAAGGGAATATAGGAAGAGAGTATTTAAGGAAGAACAAGCCAGAGTCCTTTATGCTCACAACTGAGCTGGCAATTTGAAATTCTTTTGGTATGTCACTCAGTTACCTCAGCACCAATAATACCATACCTGAATTCCATCCAGCCTTCTTCAGAATTAATTAGTACCATACAGTCCAAGCTGGGCTGGTGAGCTGAGTGCCTGCTGAGAGATGTTCTAAGTTAGAACACTGATACCATCAGGTCCCACCACTGAGATCACAAATACAAAACATTGTAAAAATAAATAGCCACATTGCTCTCAGCTACATTTTCTTTCCTGGTTGATTTTAGGAGAGCACTGATCCCAGCAAGATCAAAACTTGGGACAATTTTTTAATAGTGATCATACCTATGTAAGAGATTGGCACAGCTCCTCATCAGCTCTTGCAGTGCATATCCCTCGCTGTACTCACTGGGAGAAGCTAGGTTGGTGCAAGCAGAGATGGAGGACTTAACTGAGCTGCATAGCCAAGTCTAGTCCACAAAGCTCAGAATCATGCCCAGGATCTCCCTTCCTTTGCAATGCTGATTCCTGATATGAGAGAAATCAACAAGGAATGAGCACGTCTTTCCTGATGCACCAAGACTTCTGCATTATTCCCAAAAAGGGCTCTGTTACTTATCATGGTAGAGGCTTAACCCTCTCACAACTCCTTTCAACCTTAATCTGCCAGCAGTAGGCTCAGTTTAGGCTTTGAAAGGAAGCAAATATCTAAATATTGATCCTACTTACATTATGCAGCTTCGCAAAGCAAGCAAAAGCAGAGTCCAGCATCAAAGTGAAGAACATCACAGGAAAAGTCCAGCTCCCACGTAAATGCCAGTTAGAAAACAGAAACACTATTTACTGCCTCCCAAACTAAATTTTTGAATGTTATGCTTTACATAGCATTAACTTGCTGTGAAGTACCATGCATTGCACTGCAGAAACAAGCAGTACAGGACTGACAGCTATAACTGAGCCCTTAGCAAGTTACTGAAGCATCCAAGCCTTCCTCCCCTTCTTAATAATACTCTTTGAAATCATTAAAGATTCGCATGAAGAGCAAGGAGAAGAGCTGTTTTGTGTTGAAAATACCTACTGCACAATTGTAACAGCCTGGAAACTACACCTCCTAGTTACATACACTTGTGCAGTAAAAACGTGTGTTTCCATATGAAACTTGAGAGCCAGTGAGTTCTGACTGGCACAGAGAGTGGGAATTCTCTTCACGAGCAGCTCTCCTGTCTCCCTGCATCCACAGCAATTGAGCATCTATCATAACAACTGATTACTGAGATGAAGACAGGGAATCTATTACTCCTCTCTCTCATAATGAATTCAACATTTCTCAGGACAATGAGCATTTAACTAACTGCTGATTGTATAAATGCTGCAACACAGTCCATAAATCATTAACATATGAAAAGAAGAAAATATACATCCAAATCTATGACTTTTTTTTGATGACAATACAAATCATTTGTACAAAGATCAGAAGAAAAGAAAAAAATCTATCTGTACACTTAAGGGATTTTATGTAGGGATTTTTTCCTTAATAAGTCATAGTAAGAAAAAGAATGTGCCAAATCCTAGTATTTTAATTAAACAGTGTACATTTCTCACTGAGTTTGTTTGCTTTTCTGCATATGGATTCCTCTAAGGTCCTTAAAGCTAGCAAACCTGAACGCTTTAAAGATGTTCCCTTGCAATATGTAATTGAAATTCCTTAAAATATTTAGAGAGTTCTAGAAGGGAATGTTCTGCAGCAATAAATTACTGTAGTGTCATGGTAGCAATGTACTGAGAGGGCAGAGTAGTTTTTGAATTCCTATTCTTAGCTACTCACAATTTTTTCTAGATACTGAATTTTTTTAGCATTAACTCCAAAATTTACCTTTTGAATGCCTTTTTTTCCTCCCCACCGTTTTAAAATTTAGCTCAGCATCATAAGTCAAAAGCAGTTTTCTTCTAAAACTTCAAATTTGTCATGCCTAAGATTGAATGAAAAAGCTTGGGGTTGTCTTTTTAAAGGAAGAAGATATTGAAATATCTGCACCAGAAAAGAGTATTTCTGTACACCTTGGATGCTTCTGCCCCAACCTCTGAGCTTTTCCAGGCTGAACTAGGATGTGCCTTGATTTCACAAGGGACACACGCATGCCCACCCAATCAAGCATTGGGATAGTCCCATAGAGCACTACCATGTGTTCAGAGCCGATCACTTCACAGGATACAACTTCCACTTACAAGACATTTAATTCATAAAGTAGGACTGCTAATATCCCTTCTTGTTCCATATTTCTCAGAATAAACCACTACAGAGCTGTACAGAATATAAATCTTTACTATTATTTCCTAGGTTTGTGATTGCTGAGACGAATCTTAAACACATGGAGTGGAAAGTAACTGTTCGTCTCACATTTTCATACCCTGAAACAGAAGATCATTTCCCTTTTCAGACATCTTAAAATCTTAGTTGTTTGGGACCAGGTTTCAAGATATTTAGGTGCCTCATTCCCACGCAGCTTCCTAACGAGGTATTCAAATACAAGAGGCCTTCACATCACTTGTGAAGACATTTTGTGCTTTCCTTGTCATAAATGTTTTTTTAAGCTTCATCTTTCCATTACCTCATTTCTAGATGTTCCTTACTTTTGTTTGTAGGACTTTCCAGGATGACCCAGGGTAATCTCCCCTTTTCCCTCCAATCAGATTTTGTGCATTTTAAAGAGTTATTGGGCAGACCACTGCCCTTCCCAGCAGCCAGTGCCAGCAGCACTGACATTGTTGCAATAGGGTGTTGAAACAAAGCCACGATTTCTATCTTAAGTGAGCTAGCATTATTTTCCAAAGAGATTCTCTGAATTCCCTGAATGTATACTCACAACAGAGACTGCTGCTCTGCCATGCTTTACTTTTCATTTAGGAGGAACAAAGAGCCACAGGATACCAGGCAAAATTAATGAAGTGGATGGGTTGGATTAAATGACATTACAAACAAAAAGAAAAGAAAAAAAAAGAAAAAAAGAGAAAAATCTGAGGCGTTAAGGAGTTAAATGGCTGAGCAGAACAAACATGTTATTCTTTATCAAATTTTCATTACTTTTTTTACAAAACAAACATGCTATAAAGTAAATTTATGTGTATATATGGTAAAGAGTGCCTGCAGAGCCTTACTCCAAGCAGGCAACAGCAGTTGAAGCTCGGGCTGTGGGGAAGCGAAGGGGGAATTCCTCTCTGATCTGCCAGTCCCCTCTGAGGCTGCCAGCCAGAGCAAGCAGAGAACAGCCCAGCACACACAGACTGTCACCCGGCAAGCCAAGGAGCCCGGCCCGGCCGGCACTGCGAGGCCCGAAGCACGAAGCGATGCAGGCGGTGAGAGCGGGGAGGTGTCCCGGACACGGGGGAGCCCCGGGGGATGCTCCGGGGATGCTGCGGGCGGAGCCCAGCTCAGCGCTCCGCCGGGCCGCGTCACAAGGACCCGCCCGCCCGGGGGCGGCGGGCCAGGTTATTACCTTCTATTGCTTCGAATTCCTCTATTTCCTCTTTCCCAGCGACCCCCCGACATTTCTCAGTATAATTAACAGCATCCCTAACTACTACTCCTTGAGGAAATTATAATTTCAACGTTATTTGGAACTGTTGCTTATTTATTGTGACAAGACAAAGAACATGGGAAAGGAAGATGGGTTGAGAAACATGGGCTGAGGAAAAGGTTGTTTTGCAACCATTTCTGGTGCACAAAAATCCACTCTAGAGATGGAAATGAGAACTCAAAAAAAAAAAAAAAAAAAAAAAAAAAAAAAAAAAAAAGTAAGGTGCCTGTACCTAGTATTGCTCTCAGGAAAGTGTTCATGCCAAACAAATTATAAGGGAATTGAGGAAGCTGGAAGATGCACTGGTTCCAGATTAAAAATAAAAATATAAGAAAAAACAGCAGCTCTGGAATTTTCAGGCACCCTTAACGATTATAGGCATTTATTTCAGGGCTGGAAATACTGGAAACAGATATCCTTCATGTGACTAAGAGTCAAAACTACACCATGACTTAAGAGGAGCAAGCAGCAGCGTAGACTGGGATGTGTATCTAAGTGAAAAAGAAACCAAGGAGGAATGAGAAAATGATACCAAAAACATTGAAGGGTAAGGTAGATCAATTAGAAAAATAGGAAAGAAAATATCTGCTTCTTTTAAAGAATAGATGGATGATTCTTCCTCCCCACCTCATTACTGGTCTGGTACAGAGAATAAATCCAGCAACTCTTTTAATAGTGCAGGGTCTTCATTTCCTTTCTGTGAACAAGGAGTGTAGGTAGAAATCCACATTGATTTTAATGTGCAGATTTCATGTGTAGGAACCAGAGTGTATTCTTAATTAACCCTGTAAAGAACAAACCTGTCAGACTGACAACAGCAGAGACAGACTGGAGAAGCTATTCAAAATCATGGATGAAAATGATGAATGGTACTGAATTCATATTTGAGGGGTCAGCTACATCTTAAATAAATCCAGATTTTAGATGGCAAATTGAGTTTCTACCAGTTATGGGGTCACTATTTCATGTAGTGACATCCAGAAGATCCAGACACGTTTCAGGAACTTCAGGACTGCATCCTCTAACCACTGAGCCATTAAGCACAATGTGAAATATTCAGGCTGTGTGTGCATTAGCAAACTTTGACACCCATCATAGCAGGGTACAAGTAGACAGGGCTCGGCCATTAGAAAAAACAAGCCTCAAAACAAAACAGTTCAATATTTCATCATGCCTCACTCTATCATTGTTAAAGTCCTTTTAGGAGTATAATATTCCATAGGATGCTTCACAATCAAAAAAGATCTCAGCTGGGGCTTTTATGTCAAGAATATCAACTCCCCATGCAAGAATTCAGTATAAGAGATTTCAGAGGAAGAGGAAGAATGCTGCAGAAATCTCAGGAAATGGCCTTTCAGAGTGAGGCGAGATCACAGCTTCCCATTCTCCTCCAAGTTAATTACTTAACCTCCTAGAAAAAGCAGCAGAAAAAATTGCTTACACATGACCTACAAAGAGCAGGCAACATAAAAGTGAAAAAGCAAATTAGAACTGAGAGAATGCTTTTGCTTAGATGCTAGGTAATAGTGGTGGGAGACACTGAGTTACAGTGTTTTTACTGAGGTTAGCACAGTGAGACACATTTCTGAACTGGACCTCTGGACACCAATATATGCAAGATAGAGAACAGACAGATGCCAAGTTTCCATTACAAAAACAGTTCAGCCACTTTAATTTACCTGCACCATGTTACATAGTTTAGTTCCCCTCTGCATGCTCCTTTGCATTCAGTTTATTTCCTCCTTCACACTCTAAATTTTCTGTTATGTCTTCAACTACTGAATTTTCTTCGTCTGCCTGTGAGCAGACAGAGCATTATATTTAAATTCCTGTTCTAATTTCGTTTACCATTTCAATAAAGTACATTTTTTTTTTCCAGGCTGACAAGTGTGGAGAAATGGGCAGCACCATGGATTGTGGCCCATGTACCCAGTGATTTCAGGTAATTTGAAGAGAGAAAGCTATTTAAGGGGGGAGAGAGGGAGAGGAGAAAGGAAAAAGCAAAAGGCAAAAAACCAAACTAAAACAAACAACAACAAAAAAAACCACCTTTCTTATGATTTTCCTCTCTGTCAAAACTGAAAACCATGCGTCAAAAGCCTTGCCTTGTGCTTTGTGTCAGCGCTAATTACATCCCTGCTGCTGCCGGCCAGTTGCAAGCGCTGCATCCCACCGAGAGGGAAGGCCTCCATCTCCCTGCAGTGGGCAGACCCTTCTCTCCCGCGCCAGGAATGCCTCCGAGGGGGAGTGCGCTGCTGTTTTGACAATCCCTGTTTTTGCTGCCTGGCAGAGCTCCATCTCATTTCAGCAAAGGCAGTATTTCCACTCTGTCCTATATTCTGCCCCGGCTTCACAGCGTCCCACGTTCTGACAGCCTTTTCCATTTTCAGTAATCCCTCTTTTTCAGCCTGTCTCACTGAAACAATGGAAATATTAGACCCTTAAAACATTACAGAGCATCCTCACTTCTCTGAGTCTCACTGCAAATGAACAGAAAATAAGCAGAGTGATGGTCTCCTCCACAGAAGTGAGAGTGGCAGATTCCAGCCCTTTGATAGCTGTCGATTTTGACTAATCCTGGTGGGCACATTTAAATCCTTGTTAAGGGCTTTCACATTCATTAAAAATAAATCCAGTAGTTATTTGGCTGTGTAATTATTATGGATAATTTGCAATTAAGCAATTGGCCTCTGACGAAGGGGCAGATAATTGACCAGCCTGGTCTGGCATTTTAGAATGGGGTGGGGGGTAATTAACTAAATCCAGTCAGCTAAATGTCCTCCTTTCCACTACATCTTTTCCCACCTTTAAATGCAAACCAGACCTCATGCAGCTGTGCAGGCCATGGGAGCCTAAGCCTATTAAAGAAATCTTCTAATGACTGTAAAACTACCACTAATTGAAATAAAATATTTTCACATTATTTTCACATTGTGCAAATGGACCCAAAAATAATTCTTAATGCAAGACATGGTGCACAAACTGCTCTGCTTGACAAGTGCAACATTTAATTTGCACTAATTAGTCCAAAGCGGGGGCAGTGTGAAATTAACATGATTCATTAATTCTGTGGTTTATGTTTTACATTTCAAAACTACTAGGTTCTCTGCAACCCAACACACCACATTTCTGAAATTACAGGTTCAAAAAGTTCTCCCCACATATCTCTGGGTGCATTCAGATTTAATTTTTGGATTTGCACCTTGTCTATTTGTTTCAAAACAACTGGTTGCTTTAATTTCGCATGGTTTCTTCATTTGCCCTAATCTTGGCCTCAGCTTCTTTCTGACAAAATAATCTTTTGGGTGGCTCAGGTCACTGTGGGATAAGCATGAACAGAGCAGCAGGTGAAGAGGCAATTTTCAAGAAGCAATTTTCAAACTACTGTATGTTCAAAAAAAATTTAATAAATCCTTCGTATCAACTAAATCTGAAGTTTTCATGATGCTGCTCCAATATTTGCTCCCATAATGATATCAGGAGATGTTCATTAAAGATCTAATCCAGAGCCCCATGAAAGTCAACAGACAGACTTCCACTGGTTTCCCAAGGCATAAATACACCAAGCTTCTCTTTCTGCTACAGAACACAGGACTCCAAGAACCGTAGCGCTGACCAAGTAGTCTTACAGAATAAATCATCTTCAGGTGAATTGTGCTGAAAAGCATTTAAAAATATACCAGACGTAGCTAAATATTACATTTCTACAAATCAAGGTGCCAAAATTGTATTTATGTTGTTGCACATATTCCCAATGTCAAATGTGGTCCGTTGTTTCCTGGGATACAGGTTACATTTTCTAAAAAAAACAGAGCAGTATTACACCAAGAACTAGGTGTAATATTGAACATACTATGAACTTTGTTTACTTTTTATCAATAATGATTGGTAATGAAGTAATGATGCCTGTCCCTGAGAGCTCTAAAAATCCAGCAGACAGTTTATGTTATCTGGCCTCACACAGATGTGGTGGCTGACCTACTCCTACAAATACCTCTTCAGTAGTCTCAGAAATACAGCAAACAGAGCTGCTAAGATTTACCCATCTCCCCCAGTCACGAGAAATTGAGTCTGTTTTCTGTGCCTGAAGGTGCTGGACAAGGTACCTTGAGGCATGGAAGAGCAGCTCCTGTAAGTGGTAAGCGAATGACAGCACGGTGTGGCAGAAATGATGGCTGGACTGGGCTGTACAACACCCCAGTAAGCACACAGACACAGAGCACAGATGTCTGGTAGAGCCAAGAAAGTAGCACAGGCAGAAGCCTGGATACTCAAGGAGTCAGAGATACCTTGGAAAAGGTGAGAGGTGAAGCATTACAAAATGTGAGCTTGCTTGTCCAGGCTGACTGGAGGAGCATGGTAGTGAGTGGTCACTGATCGTCCTCACAAAAGAAGAGAAATTCAGGAGGAAGACTGTCTACAGTGACTTTCCAAGTGTAACAAAAGACAGAGATTTTAAATTATACAAGCCTGATAAAAACTAATGCCATCTATACTAGCTAAAGTTATCTGATAACGTTTGTAAGAACCAACTGAGGCAGAAAACAGTTAGACTGTGGGTAATTCAAAGTTCTACTGTGAAAAAAAAAAAAAAAAAAGCCTACTTAGAAATAACCACTTTGAGTGCAACTTCCATCTTCTAAGTCTTGTGACTGTTTTTCCCCCAGTAGAAAAACTGTGGTTTTTTGGTCAGTAACCAGTCAAGTAAGGAGTAACAGGAATATTTTCTTCTCGTAGAGACAAGCTAAGCTCGGTTTGATCCCACGTTGCAGATCAGAATATGGCCATGTCAGTTACCTCGTTTAGAGTAGCAGGGACAGACCAAAGGCATGTACATAGCTTCATTGTTAGCAAATGTCTCATTAAGACAAAGCCATAATTTAAAAACAGAAAACTGCTTATTCACAAATCTTCCATTTGGCATGAATTTCTGATTGGCTGTGCACCTTTAAATGACTTATTTTTGTCAGTCTGTTTCAGGCTATATGTGGAGCACGCAATGTCATCAAGAAGTGCTATTTGATTACAGTGCAGTACTTTGGGTGGCTTTTAGAAAGCAATAAATTATAGCATTACCATGTACTGTGCATAACATCTCTGTGCCACTTAGCTAGTATGAGGCCAAAATGAACACTCTAACCTTGAAAATACATGATTAAAGTGCTGCCTTGTGAATTGATATACAAAATGGCTAAGTTTAGTGATCCTTCAAATCCTGGTTCCCTGGTAAGCACAAAGGGTTCTGATGTCCTGGGCTCTGCCAGCCACTGCATAGGGCATAAAAGATGTGGTGCCTTCAGGAGTACTTGGGCTACTTGGAGTAAGGAAAGGCACTGAGAAGAAAATTTGTGTCCTTTGGTAAGGTGCAGACACTTTCAAACATAAATTTAAGCCTGCTCTTAAAAGCTGTAGTCAGGCAAATGTCCCTACAGGTAAACAGGATGGTACTGAAGTATCCTCAATCAAAGCTGGGCCTACACAGAAACAAGTGGTATCAGTTTAGGCAATTTCACTGCTACAATCTCACTACTTAAAACACAGAATTTTTGTGCAACTTGAAATAACACACAAAGATTTTTTTAGCACTATTAGGAGACTCAGTTGCCAGTACCTTATAAGTAAAAGGAAATATCAACTCAAAGTATTGTGTCATGTACGAAGGCTGCACCAGCAGATGTTTAACAAAGAAAAGGAAAGTTGCATTTTTTCTCATATACTTTTATCAACACTTTTGCCAGAATAAGAAGCTCACTCACACTGTCTGTGTCCTAAAGTCACTTTTTGTTTGAGTGACTCAGCCGCTGCTGCCTCCAACATGTTCTGTGGGTATTATAAACATGAATGGCCAAACACTTTTGATATATATTAAATGAGCTACATGGCCAAATGGAATTGGATTTGTTTTCACATAGACAGACACAGACTACATTTGTGCAGTACTCTGATTCTATTTAAATCTGTGAAAAACTTAAATGTCTCTTGAGGTACCCTTTTACCTTTTCAAGTGCATCTTTTGATTCCCTAAAGTGCCTGCTTAAAAATGGATCTTTATCTGCATATGGAAGTGCATATTTTATGGGCAGTAGGCTACAACTGCTATATCTGCACATCTATGGATGTGTGCATGTGTCTATTTGACTGCTAGCAATACAGAGATGGTCCTGTGTCAGGGCCTGCTTGAGACTCAAACAAGAAAAGGGTATATTAAAATCTGGTATTTGGTGCAGGGGACAGCGGGTGTTTGCAATTCCACACTACCCCCTTCTACTGGGAAACTTGTAAAATCTCACTTGCAGTCCTGGAAAGGATTTGCACAGCTCTAATAGAAATGCTCAACTAAGATAGATGGGTCTGAGAGTGTCACATGGCCTTCCTGAGCATACGTTATGTTACTAAATCAGCATATTGATTTGGGAACACAGCGTCCTGAAATTCTGAAAATGTCAGGCACAGCCTCAGTGCTTCACTTCTTTAAAATCAAATCAATTTAGCCAGCTTACTCTGGAGAAGAATTGACGATGTCAGATACATGCAAAAAGCAGGGTGTCAGGTACTCCAAGTCCCACTGCCTCTGATTATTTTGAAAGGGAACACTCAAAAGGAAATATCTGGGTTGTCACCTAGTTCTTCCTTGGTGGAAAGAAACCACCACTACAGAAAACGTGGATCTCTGCTTATGTGAACTCAGGTGTCACATCTCTCCATGGATCTTTGGAGATTCCCAAGGTGGAGACAACCAATGAGGTTGAGAAGTAAAATTTTATGATTACCTATGATGGTACTAAGCCATCCACCTTATCCATGGAGTGCATTTGAGATTAAAGGCTGAAATAGCCCATGCCCTTGCACTGTGATCTCCAGCTCTGTACTCATATTAATCAAGTGTGCCAATCCACAAATGTATGGCCAAGGTTGCAGCATCTGGTGTGAAGAGCACACTTTCAACAAGTGAGGCCCATCAGCATGAATAAATTTGTAGATGTTAGCCATGTGTATTTAGTTGATAGAATAGATGGAATATTGGCACAAGTTGCTCCTGGGGAAAAAGTCTGCCAAAATGTATTACACCAAGCGGACATTTTCTTCCTACCTGAGTTGACAAAACGTACAAGCATACACTGGATGTCAGGAAAAGGAGCGACTGGGAAGTTTCAGAGAACAAAACTGATTTATGTTCTTGACTAGAAGTATCAACACATCCTGTTCTGACCCCAGAAGACATCATGCTGGGCTTTGACTCCTACACCAGAGGGACCAGGTGCAGCACAGGTGCCCCAGTGAGATACAAACTCCAACCTGCCATACATGAAAAGTGGGACTGGAGAAGCTCTGCTGGTAATCAGATCTGCAGAGCATGTGTTAGCTCCCTGGCAAAGAGAGGTCACCACAACACAGGCCTGATGCAGACCGCTTACTCCAACCACAGCTCCTTGTGCAGGCTCCCTGAACTACAGGCTTGACTTGGTCAATACTATTACAGACATCTGCTTCCAGGCTTTGCTGTCCTTGAGCTGAACACCCCTTTCTTTCTATGTTGAAAATTTCACTAAAACTAGAGATGACTTAGGCATCACTAGAGAGATCTGAGTGTCAGCAAGACAAAGCCAGATATATCAGGATGCTGCAGCCAGAGGAAGAGACAGTAGGACCTTGTCTGACCTGTACACTTTGAGGATGAGGCAGGCAGGCTGTTATCTACTGCAAGTGAAAGGTGCACAGCCACAACTTCCTGGTATTGTGAGCTAGCAAAAGAGGGGGGAAAAATCTTGAATATGTTATCAAGACAACTACAGTTTCTTCACTAGATTTCAGCAGAGAAAATCTGTACAGACAGCCTGGCAGCCACCCTGCCCTTCTTCTCTATGGCAATGATGAAATATAACCACACAAATTTCCTTGTTAGTATAAACTGGAGGATTCATACTATTCACATTTGAAATAGGATTATGCAAAGGAGAGCTGGATTGCAAGTTGTTTGATGGGAAAGTGGGAAAAGCAGTTCTTGGCCCCAGCAGACCAAAAGCTCCTTCAAAATAATATAACAAAAGGTGATGGTGTTTTCTCTGGAAAGCATTATACATGGCAAAAAATCTATTTAGCATTTACAGAAACTGAACAAAAGGGAATACAGGTCCTAGGAACTTATTAGGTTCAGTGAAGAGAGTGGATAGCAGTCAATAATCAACAGTATAACATGCAGCACCAAATACCTGTGTCCACAGCAGTTACCACAAACAGCTCCCTCATACCTCAGCCATTGTTTTCCATTTGTTCCTTTTGCCCTCAGAACCTCCCTTCAGCTTTGCTAAATACAGACAAGCCTTTGTGTGCATCAATAACCAGCCTTAGTGTCAGCTTTCTGCTTCCCATTTCTCACAGCAGTGGGAGTGGTACGTGACATCATTCAGGACCCTGATACTCATGTTCTCTCCATTTCCTGCATAAGTAATAACCCATAGCACCATCACCTCTGCTGTGCTTTGTGATGTTTCTCCCTGTCATGGTTTAAGCCCAGCTGGCAACTGAGCCCCATGCTGCCACTTGCTGTCTCCCCACCGGTGGGAATGGGGCAAGAGAATCAAAATGTAAAAGTGAGAAAACACGGAGTACACAAATTTATATTGGTTATGAATTCTTTATGTTGGAAGGAACCTTAAGTATCACCTAGTTCCAACACCCCTGCCATGGGCAAGGACACATTTCACTAGACTAGGTTGCTCAAAGCCCCATCCAACCTGGCCTTGAACATGCACCACAAATGCAAAGAAGAGCTGAACTGTAGGTTTTTTGATGGTGAAGTGGGAAAAGTAGATTTAGGTCTCAGCAGGACAAAATCTCCTTCAAAAGAATATAGCAAAAGGTGATGATGTTTAATAGCCAAAGCAAAAGCCGTGTGCCAGAAAGCAAAGCAAGGAATTCATTCATCACTTCCAATGTGCAGGCAGGTGTTCAGCCACCCCAAGAGAGCAGGGCTCCTTCACACGTGGCAGTTATTGGGGAAGACAAACATCATCACTCCAAATGACCCTGTCCTCCTTCCTCTTCCCACAGCTCTGTATGCTGACCATGATTACACCCTTTGGTGGGAGATGTCTCTTGGGTCAGTTGTGGTCAGCTATCCTGGCTCTGTCCCCACCCAGCTCCTTGTGCACCCTGAGCCTCCTCACTGATGGTGTAGGATGAGGCACAGAAAAGGCATGGAGACTTTATGTAAGCACTGCTCAGCAGTAACAAAAACACACCTGTGTTATCAACACATGAAATATTCTCATACTAAATCCAAAACACAGCACTGCAACAGCTACTAAGATGAAAATAAGCTCTATCCCAGCCAAAACCAGGACATTCCACATCTTCCCTCAGCTAAGGGGAAGGCGATTCCCCAGAAGAGGCTTCTCTCAGGAATGTTCTCAGTTCTGGCTGCTCAGGCACACAAAGATGTTAAAAATATCATTAAATCAAAGCTAATCAGATGGCTCCCTGTTTGTCTCAAGACACTGCTTAGACTTCTTAATTTAAAACTCTGCATAGATTTGGCTTAATCTGCTTCACAACTCCTTCTTTTCCAATTCCTCTACTTATCTAATATCGCTTTTTCTTTGTCATTTCCCATGCCCTTCTGACACAGCCTTCCTCTAAGTTTTTACCTCATCTCACCATTGATTTTCAAGCCCTGTCTGAGGATGCACTCCTTTTCTCCTCTGTGTCTTAATTTCTCTCCTTGAAAAGCAAGATCTATTTCAGCTCTGCTGCCTCTAAGAAGACAGGGAACAACGCGAGCATGCTTAGACTCACACTTGTGTCCTAGCCAACGAGGGCATTGCTTAGAGGATAAATTGAGATGCCGCAATACTTGTTCTCCTCTGAAGCTTTATATGCTCCTCGGGTGGTCTTGTGCTGGACCCTCCACACAAGCCCAGATTTTACAGGTTGCAGGTAGGTGGCTTTTGATGCTACATTGCTTAGATCTCTTGTTGAATATGATAAATCATTCCTATTCCTTAGTCCTGATTATTTTCCCTCTTATATTGCACGAAATAAGCTGGCATTACCACAAAATACAAAATCCCCAGGACTGTATTTAGTATTTCTTACTTTTCATGCCCTTCCCCCACCCACATTCACATCCTGAACTTCCTTTGTAGGCAGTCATGGATTTCTATCATCTGAGGATCAGAGCACTATGCATCCATCAAGAAGGGTAAAATATTCACAGGAAGAGACTACAAGATGAGGAAGAGGTCCAGAATGCATAATATGCGCCAGAGGAACAGATGTACACAGAAAATAAGTTCTGCAAACTGCAATAAAAATTCCCTCCAATACAAGAAGAACTGTGTATTTTTTCATGGCTGTCACAGATTTCACGGGACCATGAAATCCAGCCATTTTCAGGAATCCCATGAAATTTACCTTTTTCACCTGAATCCACACAAAATCAGAATTTTTCCATAAGAGCCCTCATAAAATTGACACATTTTCTTAGAACATTCCATGAAATTATATAGAATATTGCAGTTTCTTTTAGCCTAGTCTCTCATTGCACCTCTTAAAATTACAACCTTAGCTACTGAATTTTTACATTTCTTCCTTTCAGAAAAATAGATTATGCCAAAGTATAATAGGCACGAAAATACTCTCCTATAGGAAGGAAACCAGAGGCCCTCATAAATGCATTATAATTAGCACCAAAAGTTTTAATTTAGAGACAGTGAATTCCTACCAGTTCAAGAGCTACCTCAACTGAACATTCCTCTTTTGACTATGGAAAAATTGACATTACAGAAACTGTTATGTACAAAAATGCACTCAAGTTTCTAAACTTTTTTTAGGGAAGCAGATAAAGGATGAAGTGGCCATTCTGGTACCTGACCAACAACAGTGAAGCACTGCAAATGAGGAAGTGCCACCACAAGCAAGAAACTTCAGGAGGTAAATACAATGTGGTCAACTTATTCTCTAAACATACTACATATTTGCTTAAATTAATTCTCTGATCTAACAAAGAAGAGCAGATGCTGTGGCATAAGTGTATATTAAGCTCCCAGAGTGACAGCGGAGCCATTTGTTCTGGGTGAAAACAAATCAATACAACAGCTCAAACCCTACTGTACACAAGTTGGCCAGTAAGGATCCCAAATCACAGTCCACGTCAGGTCCCATTATTGCAGTTAGTTCCATTCACTCTTCAGCAAGACTGCTGTCAAGAAGGAACCTAAAAGCAAGGCTCTTTCCATGGTCTACAATTAAGCCTTGATCCAAAAGAAACACAATCATTGATGTCAGCAGGATCTAACCCTGGCAGTCGATCTAAACTCAAAGAGATTTCACGCAAGGGAAAATAAACAGTTTAGGAGAATTGATAGTGCTGCTGAGAAAATTCTACAGGACATAGATGCCAATGAAGACAAGGAACAGAAGACATACCAGCAGAAAGATAACGGCCTAAAAAGAGCTAATTAATATGTCCTTAAATAAATCAGAGATCTTCAAACTGATTTGGCACAATGTATTTCAACTCAGGAAACTTACATAGCCACTTGAGAGCTCTCTGAATCACTGGACAGTCACCTCTGAGAATGCAAGAACAGAAATGAGGTACTAAAAGACTGAGAAAAAGTAAATAGAATATCCAGCTCTGCAAAGCAGGGTAAGCAGAACTAAGGACTTACAAGCCAGTCAATTTGTCTTCAGTCCTCAGAAAAACACCAGAACAAGTATTCAAACTATTTATAAGTGCCTAGACGATATCATGGAAATGAATAGCAGCTAGTATGGATTTCTAGAGCATAAATCCTGTCAAATCAATGTAATTTCCTTCTGCCATATGGGAACAAGCCTTGTGGCAGAAGCAGAGCAGGAGATGTCACGTTTCCCAGTTCAGTAAAGCTTGAGGTGCTGTCTCAAATGTCACTCTTACGCACACGAACAAAACGTGGTTTGAACAAAATTGCAAGACAGGTCCGAAAGTAGATGGGCGTAAGGTGTAGAGAAAGTTATCGTTTGCCCGTCCTCAAAGCCATCTAGGGGGACAGGAGGATTAAAAATCTCTACTGTGGATATCATTGTATTTTGGTGCTTTCATAAATCATCTGGCCACGACACAGCACACTTACTGTGCCTGCAGACTATACAAATGTCATGCACAGGACAACTACAGAGGCTCAGAGTTTGAAGAGATGCTAAGGAATAATGGCAGTGTCAAGAAAAGCAATGACACTTAATGGAGATGGAAAGGAAGGGTCTGCAAAGCAGAGGTGGTCTATCTGGAGAGCCTCAGAAGAAAAGCAGTGGAAGCAACCAGAGGTCCAGAAAATGCATCCAAGGGAAAAAATTTGAAAATTCTACAGTCTTGAGAGGAGAGAATTTTTGGGAAGGCAATTTTAAGACTGTGCATGTGCAAGAGTTTGTCACACACAGGGTTCTTGCATGTTACAAATTTTGACGAATAACAGCTTTAATTTCCAGCAAGACAGATACAGGTCAGACATTAAAGAAAAACATTTGTAGTAACAAAGATAGTGAAGCACTGGGATGGAGCCTGGGAAAACTATGGAATCTGGAATCTCTATCACCAGATGTTTTTAAGAACAGCCTAGGAAAAAAATCCCCAATTCTTTAAGGAATGATATAAATACAACCAATCCTGCAGAAGGGGGACTTCTTGAGGCCCCTTCCAGCCCTACTTTTCTAAATGTCAAATGTCCTCCTATGTTTTAAAGCTTCAAACCACCAGAGAATATAAACACACAAGTAAACCCATTGACTTCAAAGCAAGTACACGTGGGATTTAAGCATATATATATACATGTATAACTTGCCAGATCAGCGTAGCCAAAGGAAGTATCTTGCAAAATGAGTGCATTTGTTTAAACTGCCCTAGATGTATATCAGCATTATATTTAAAATGTGGTTTCCTGGATTTCACAGACTGTCTATAGAAGAACACCATGAATTTGTGCTACAACCTTTTAAACAATTGTTCATTAGCAAGAACCTTGTAAAACAGTGTCTATATTCATTGAAGACAGCTGGCAGTGAAAAAAGAAAAGGAAAGAAACAGGCATAAAAGGTCCAAATAGGGAAATAACATGTTAAGAATGCCAGTATTTTCTGCTCATAACAGCACCCTTTTTTTTTTTTGTAAACCAGGTTGCATACAGACAGTTTCAATATGTCGTATCTATAATGTTGAGGACACTAGATTATAAACATGTACAGAAAAGAGGAAAGCTTCTTCAACTGTCTCTCACACCTCCTTCCATATGTTATCACCAAATGTTTTATTGTATGCCAATTTTCAGCAGATATGATCGGAAACAATATTTACTTTGCAAAAAATTCAGTAAGATCTGCTGTAAATTATTAACCATCCTCCCCCTCAGTCTCTACTATATTTGTACCTTTTATTTTAGGGGGGAGGACGGTGTGCAGGAGACCAACATCATCAAGTGCCATTTCACCACAAAGGGTAAATGTGGCTCAACGCTACTTTGTTTGACCATTGCACTGGAGTTGAGACTGGCACATATGTTCCAGAAGACTGAAGGAAACTTTGGCATCCCTTAAGAACTGGTTGGGCAGGAAAAACACATTGGAGACTGAGCCTTAGCCTTGCCCTTGCTGCATGTTACCTGTTAACCATTTATTTTGTCCTTGATTTACACAATAAATCCTTGTATAAAGTGCATATATTAGAAGCACCTACAATTATATATACTCCATCTTTCTCAGAGCTGTCAAGAAACTGGAAAATGGAAAAAGAGAAACATAACCCTCATTATTTAAAAGGAAAGACAGACCTGGGAAACTACAAGCTGGTCAGTTTCACAACTGGGCCCAGCAACATCATGGAGCCAATCCTTCTGCAAACTATGCTAAGGCACATGTAAAATAAGGAGGTGATTAGTGACAACCAACAGGCTTCATTAAGGGCAAATCACAGTTGACAAATTTGGTAACCTTCTACAATAGGGTTACAGCATTGGTAGATGACAGAAGAGGGACTTACATCAGTAAAAAACTTGGTGCTGTCCTGCTTGATACCCTTGTCTCTAAACTGTAAAGACATGGATTTGATGGATGGACCATTCAATGGATAAGGAACTGGATGGATGGTCACGCTCAAAGAGTTGTGGTCAATGATTTGATGTCCAAGTGGAGAGCAGTGATGAATGCTGTTCCTCATTGGCACCAGTGCTGTTTGGAATCACTGGGAAGGGATGACATCCAGAGGGACCTGGAGAGGCTTTAGAGGTGGCCTGTGCAAACCTGATGCAGTTCAACAAGGCCAAGTGTCAGGTCCTGCACCAGGGTCAGTGCAACACCAAGTGTCAATATAGGCTGGGTAGAGAATGGATTGAGAGCAGCCCTGAGGAAAAAGACTTGAGGATTTTGGTTGATGAGAAGCTCAACATCAATGTGCATTTGCAGCCCAGAAAGCCAACTTTGTCCTGGACTGCATCAAAAGCAGCGCAGCCAGCAAGCAAGGGAGGGGCTCCTGCCCTTCTACTCTCATGAGATCCCACCTGGAACACGGCATCCAGCTCTGGGGCTCCCAACCACATAGGCATAAGACAAAGGAGAACGGCCTTAAACTGATGGATGGTAGGTTTAGAGTATAGATATTAGGAAGAAATTCTTCACTATGAGGGTGGTGAGGCACTGGAAGAGGTTGCCCAGAGAAGCTGTGGATGCCTCATCCCTGGAAGTGTTCAAGGCCAGGTTGGATGGGGCTTTGAGTAACCTGGTCTAGTTGAAGGTGTCCCTGTCCATGGTGGGGGGTTGGAATATGATGGTCTTTAAGGTCCCTTCCAACTCAAGCCATTCGATGAATCTATGAAACTACATTCCCTACCAATAACACAACCCTTCCTAAGCAAATACCTGATTTAAGGAAAGAAAATTCTCTGATTTCTGGAGCCCTATGCAAACCAGGTCTCTTACACGGGGAGAAAAGTGGGTAAGTAGATTTTCAGAGAATGGGATCCTATAAATACATGCATATAAGGAATACCTCCAACACTGCCTCCTTCAGCAGACTGAACTCTTGAGTATGATTAAAACCAAAACCACCAACATGCAGCTTCAGACTAGGAAGGAACCACACGCCCAAAAGTCACAACAGCTACAACTGTGAAAGGAAAACATAAAATCTGGAACTGCATCTGGAAACAGGCAGGCAGCCACCAGGGTTGCCAAAATAATGCTCTCATGTGTAGAGAAAGTCTTGTAAAACTAGAAAAACCAATGCATTTCTAAATTTTTTTCAGGTACAGGTCAAGACAAGTTTCCCATGAAACCATGAATTCCCACAAAGATGGGAAGAATCTCGACTGCAAAGAACAACAAGCTAATCCAGACACAAAAGGAGAGCAAATGAAATAGGATGTGGAGAAAAACCGCTGCCTGCATTAAGCTCTGCCAGGTCCCACATAAACCACCAGTTCCTTCCAACTGGTCTAACTGCAGTTTTGACTTGGCTTCCTAATTCCCATCAGGGAAAACAATCAATCAGTCAGTCAAAAAATCCATCTCCCCAAAATGCTAAAACAACATTCAACACTTTTGTGTCAGGTTTATCTGAAAATATTGCCTGTGAAACATGCAGCCCCATGCAGAAAGCCTTCTGCCACTCATGTCCCCCCTTTAAAAGATCTAGCAAATGCTCCAAGCAATTGCCTGCCTTGTGCTCGTGCCCTGACATAAGAGTTTCTCGTTTGCTTCTAGAAATGACTTAAGGGTTTGCTATCCATTTTGGAGCAGTGTACTTTTAACATATTTTATTATTACGACTTATAGTCAAGATGTGAAAACAGAACAGCTCACAGAACTATCATTTAAATCCATGATACTTCATGTTTCACACAGCTAATACAATCCTTTGACCTACCAATCCAAATAATGTTTAAAAGCTTGAATGGCAAGACGCTGTCTGCTCAGGGCTGCTGATACAGAAAGTCCCTGTATAAATCACAATATCACAGAAGTCACAAAAACTGTGAATTTTGGTGTCAGCTGTGAAAATATTCCATCTGGTTTCTGTCTTGTAGAAAAATGTTTAAAATCTGTCTAAGTACAGGAAGTTTATTTTTGCTTCATCAGTGCAGCAGAAGTAAGCAGTGTAAGACTGGTAAATAGCGCCTCAGAGTTCTGATATTGCTCCAGGTGCTTGTGAGGTTTCCAAAACAACATTTTAAGTTTCATTCAGATATCCAACTGCACTACTATTTCATGTCACACCCTCAATCCAGACTGAGCAACTCACTGAGTGCTTTTCTAATAGTTACACTTGAAAATATAACAAAAACAATAATGCTCTCCATAACATCAGTGAGCTAAATCTGACTTTGACAGCATATTCTGGGCAGAGGGCTGGTGTTGCGAATACATCTGTCAATAAGCATTTGCTCCCCTTATACATTGGATTCTTGTTAGTAATAAGCCACTAGTAAAGCCAGTCAATTCACCTGAACACCTATTTGCAGATTCTGGAGTTTAGGTAGCCAGTTTCAGAAGGCTGGCTCTTTTTATGTAGCTCTTGACAGGGACTGATTTTATACTTTCACTTTATTTCTTCTTTTCATTTAGGTCATTCATCTATTTAATGGAAACTCTACAGAAAAATTATGATAAAAAATTACACAAGAGATATATTACCTTTTAAATCCCCATCACTACCATTACTCCAGCCCAGCCAATGTGACATTTAGCAAAGAGCCCAATATTCATTTTATTTATACTCTGTCACCTGCCTTAGTTGCCTGACAACTGGAAACTCTATACAGTATTAGTTAGATCTAGTATAAAAAAAAGCATGAAGCCGACGTAAGAATGAAAAAGAAACAGTGGTGCAAGAGAATTTCAAAATTTCCAAGGACTAAGCTTTTCAGAGGTACCTAGAATAGATTCAGAGCTGTTTTCAAAGGAAATGAAAAAAGACCAGTGCCCACCAGGACCCGGTCTGCTTACCCCCCTTTTTTTCCCCTTCACCAAAAGTCTCCTTTCCTCTAGCACCTCAGCAAAGGCTTTAAGCATGGGCTCAGATGGAGGGGTCATTTCACAGCTCAAGGGGGTGGGATGTGGATGGAAGAGCTTGATAACACCTTCTAGGGCAAACACCTGTGAAGGGACTGTCTGGGTTCAAAAGGAACTTTTGAATGATTTGATAATTAAATGAAAAAATGAATGACCTAGGTAAGCCTTGCCAGTCCTAGGCTCCTGCATAACAGCAAGACCTTTACAACAAAGTATTAACTCCCTCCCCTTCAATCTGCAATGCCTCCCACAGGAAAAGCTCACTGTCAAACACGTTTTAATCCATGGGTGGAGGTGCTGCTCTTTCAGCTTGTTACAGCAGATAACTCTCCTGTTTCCAGTCCTCCATTATCTGCCTGTCTTTTCCCACACCTCCACCCACGTTAGCAGGTTCTTTGTTCTCCAGGGGATTGTTTTTGCAGAGGGCAAAAAGTGACTGGAAATAGGCAGGAGATACCTACCACAGTTGCTCTCCCTCCCCGGATGACTCCCAGTTTTTTATTTTCCAACTGCACTTTGTGTGCAGGGGGAACAAGGGTAAAGAGGATAGTAGGGAACTGCTGTGGTGGATTCAAGATGGAGCATGCAATTGCTATTTTTGATTGTGTTAACCCAGGCGTAATTATGTAATTATCCACAAAAATTTAGTCAGAGTTTTGCATATCTAAATCATTAACTTTAACAATTGACAGACTGCTTTGATTAGTATTTTCATAGACTAGCATAGCATACATTTGTCAGCTTTCCTATGATTAGTTGTAATTTGGAATTTGTTTATGCAAAATGTTTTTATTGCTCGTTTGGGGGGGAGGGAAAAAAAGGAGGGCAGAAAAGACATGTTTATCCTGTCAGGAGATCCCACAGAACTTACTAGGGATGTCGCAAATGTATTTTTGCTGTGCTTTAATGTCACTTATTTGGTGAACTGATACAGCAAACATTGGCTTGTACTTGTTAAGGAGAACAAGAACTCCAGGTGAGCACCTTTTGCCATACAAAAATTTTAATCAAAGTTTAAGTAAATGAATTCAGAAGCATCTAGCACTTTATGCAATGCCATATTTTAAGTCTATCGCTTCCCAAAAACAACACTGGTGCATCTTGCAATCAGTGTGAACACTTTAAAATGCTGCTTGTGTCAAGTACTGTAATGCCAGCTCAGCCTTTTCATTCAGCATTGTAATCGATATCATAATTTAAGATGCAGTTTGTTAAGCTAAGCAGTAATTAATGATTCCATCCTGCACCTGCTGGTGGACCAGTTTCTGCGTTAAGCTCTCCAAAAGAGAAATCCAGAAGCCACACGGTTTATCCTTCACAAAGCAAACCCTACTGCAGCAGAATTGTGTTGACATGAGGAACCCCAATGACTCTGAAGTACTGTGATGTGGAGTCTGGTCATTCCTAAGTTACCCAACAGAGGTGAAGTGCTTGAAAGGTTTTCACTTTCTTACTCTGATTCCCCAGCAAAGGCCATCTGTGACAAAATGCATCTTAAAACAATGTATACACTTCCTCCAGACATTTTGACTGGACTAGTGCCACCAATGGCTGGTGGGCACAGCTTTTCTCAGGCTGGCAGGGATTCAGGTAAGAGCACAATTCTTGCTTTGCACCACCGTTAGGACTTCCATATCCTGAAGCACTAAGAGTCTGTGTTATATTCCTTTATACAAAACATTTTAAAAACTGAGTAAACTCACTGCTTTTTGTGAAAATTATCCTATCCAGCAGCCTCTGCCTGACTAGTTAATCAACATTCACATGATTTCTCAGAGAGGAAAGGAAAGCATATTTTGACTTCATAACCAATGACAGACTATGATTTACAACTTCATCTGCCCCATGGCAGCTGCAGTTTGGTAATTACAGTTAAAACTTACACTTTCCACATTATCCACAGAGACCACTGTGATGGACACAGCATAAATCCCAGCTTTGCAGATCCCACATATGTCTAACAATCTCACCTAGTTGGGCTTCAGTTTTCTTCATCAGAAGGGGAGGTTTGCTTCAGAGACTCATGAACAATTACTGTGAAAGACATGTCAGATAACTTTTTTTTATTCCTAAATAATTTCATATATATATATAAAAATAGCACACTCTCATTAAGGGATTATCTGAGCCTCACCATTCAACACTCTCTGCTCAGGTACCTGATGCCCAGTTTTAAAATCTCACTTCCTAGGTGCAGCTGACTGCTGGCATATTCACTGCATCTGCTCTCAAATGGCTGGCTCGCTGTTTGGAATTCATGGGGAGCAGCCCCGTCTGTCTTTGTAGGAATTTTGGCTGAGTACAACTGAGTACATGAAAATCAGGGAAGCCAGAAGAAAAGAATGATCTGTTACCTGAGTTTCTTTCACCATTTGAAATCCATTGAAAGAGAGGCATCTTTGTAGCACAAGCTGTTGGCAACTCCTCTCTCCAGAGCGTATCATCAGTCCCAAGCTTGCGGTCTTTTATTCTTTTAATTTTAATTGGTAGCTCCTGCCTAGAAACCAGTTGGGAATTGAATTGCCTGTGTGTTCCCCATGCTCCAGAGCAATTGCCTGTATTGCAGCAGTTGCCAGCCAGCTTCTCATTCTTCCTAGTAAATGCCAGTAATCTGTGCGCTGGTGTGTAAAACTTACAGTACTTGATTACGTCAGGAAGGAGCACAGCACAAATTGTGGTATATATTTCTATTTCCACTTTACCTTAGGGATATCCACTCTGTCCCAGCCTTTGGCTTCAGCATTGTGAGAACAGCTCAGCTGAGGGTCAGGGAGGAGAAGCATTTTAGAGGACATGGATTTGCACAGCCTTATGGATGGCCCCAGGCAATCTCCCAAAATTCTTCTATCAGCTATTTCTAAACCTCACCTGTCCATCCTGCTAATGGTGACATTAAGACAGCTTTGCACCACTATCATCCTTCCAGCAGGATTAACATCTTGCAGAGGGTTTGCTGCTGCAGGGTCACCATTTCCCTATGAAACTGAAGAGGTCTCAGGCTCTGCCTGGAAGGGAATACTGCAGCACTACTGCCCTATCATCTGTTCCCCTCGTGCCAGGTAAAGGCAGGAGTAGGCTAGGCTAAGTGGCAGGGATGAACAGAAGCCATTAATTAAGTAGCTCATCGGTCCCTTTTAGGGCCATTTGTTTATGGACCCCATTTCAAGATGAGTGGTTTCTTCTGCATTAAGTGGGATAAGTTAGCACAAGAGAGACACAAGTATAGGAAAGAAGGATAGCAAATTTGACTCTTCTATAATGTGTTCTTGCTACCAGCACAACTTCCAAGCAAATGAAAAAAAGATACCAGTGACTCACTTCCTCCAAGATTAGACCATGAGTGAAGAAAATTATACTCTCCAAATCACCAATCTGTGCAGTGCTCCTGTCAAAGCTCCCATTACCCATCACTCTGGGTCTAGCCTCCAGACCAGGCAAGCCATGCAGAATCAAAAGGGTTCCAGTGTTTGATTATCAGGAGCTGCAGTTTTTCACAAAATTGAAACTAAAATAAGACTGCATTAAGTGCCCATTCAGAGACTGACCACAACATAGGAGTCTCTGTGCATCAGACACTTTTGCAGCCCAAATCAGAAAAGTTACCCAGAGCTCTTCAGTCTTTTATCTGGGTTGAGGGGATACTTTTGTCTTCTCCTCCTTTACATCCTTCTTTTCACGCTACATTTTCCTTTGACTACTCCAACAGCTCATCCATTCAGTGGACAAGGCAAGAGCTACAGATGTCATCCATCTGGAACTCTGCAAGGCCTTTGACACTCCCCTACAACATCCTCCTCTCTAAATTGGAGAGATACAGATTGGATGGGTGGACTATTCCATGGATAAGGAATTAGCTGAAGGGTCACACTCAAAGAGTTGCAGTAAACAACTCGGTGTCCAAATGGAGAATGGTGAAAAGTTACGTCCCTCAGGGGTACTGTAGTGGGACCAGTACTGTTTAATACCTTCACCGATGACAGAGAAAAAGGGACTCTTTTTCTCTGCACCCTCAGCAAATTTGCATGTGACACCAAGCTATGTGGGGCAGCTGAAACACCCAAGGGATGGGATGTCATCCAGAGAGACCTGGACAAGCTCGAGAAATGGGCCCACAGGAATCTCATACAATTTAACAAAGCCTAGTGTAAGATCCTGCATGTGGCTTCAAAAACAAATACAGACTGGGCAGAGAATGGATTGAGAGCAGCCCTGAGGAGAAAGACTTGAGAGTGTTGGTTGATGAGAACCTCGACATGGGAATGAGTGTTGGCAGCCCAGGAAGACAACCATATCCTGGGCTGCACCAAAAGAAGCATGGCTAGCAAGTCAAAAGGGCTGATTCTCCCCATCTACTCTCTCTGGTGAGACCCCTCCTGAAGTGCTGCATCCAGCTGAGTACAGGAAAGAGACATCCCTGATGTTGTGAGTCTGGAGTAGTGTCATCAAAATGATCAGAGGGGCTGGAGCACCTCCCCTACGAATACATGCTGAGACTTGGGGTTGTTCAGCTTCTTGTCTTCAGGAAAAGAAAATGCTCTGGGGAGACCTTATATCTTAGAGTGCATGAAAGGGTCTTACAAGAAAGATGGGGACAAACTTTTTAATACAGCCTGTAGTAATAGGACCAAGGGGAATGGGTTTAAACCAAGAAAGGGTAGATTCAGACTAGACATATTAGAAGAAATCTTATACTGTGAGGGTGGTGAAACACTGGAACAGGTTGCCCAGAGAAGCTGTAGATCCCTCATCCATGGAAACATTCAAAGTCAGGTTAGACAGGGCTCTGAGCAACTTGATATAGCTGAAGACGTGCCTGTTTGTTATAGGGGGGTTGATCTATATGGCCTTCAAATGTTGCTTCCAACCCAAACCATTCTATGATTCATTTTTCTCACCTCTGATTCAGTTACCTCCTGACCTAGGTTCCATGACATTAGCCTCCCCATAATGCAACCATTGATTTTTTTCCTGATGATGAGCCAGCCACACATTGCCTTGCCTTATTTGTTTTAGGAACTGCCTATTACAAATCCTCTTCCATCCATCTGACACAGACCTTTCCTACTTTAGTGTACTCAGAAGGCCTCAGAAGCAGCAGTTCTCTGCAGAGTTCTTCTCCCTGAAAAGTAAGTTCCATAACATACTTGGTTGTATTTTCCTTTATCAAGCAGTTCCAAAGGGGAATCTGTTTTTAAACAAAAGTACTGCCATAAGAGATATCCTACTCAGACAGTAAATCTCAACTCCTAATGTAATCCAAAGCTTCTAGAGCCATTCATTAACTCTTATTTCCAGTGCAAGTGCAAATGTTTTCCCTTGAAACAGTTTGGCTGTGGGCTTGGTTTAGGTTCAATAGTGTATAAAGATGGTAATTCTTCACTCTGTATTGAATTACACAGTAGTCCCTTGAATAGGCTGGCATGGGTTGTGGGAATTATCGCTACTTCACCTCCCAGACTCCTTCCTTCTACAGAGCGGGGAGCTATTTCACCCTGCTTTGCAGAGCTTGCTACCTCTCTGCTTTCATCAAGATGAGGCTCCTTTCATTTCCTGCTGCTTCATCCCCCTTTGCTCACACAAGAGCATCTGGCATTTCTCTAGGTCTGCTGCTGTAATGTTCCTGCTGCTCCTCCCTGTGACATGAGTACAAGGCTTGCTGAGAAGAAGAGATGGTACAAAAACAGACTTAACTTTTTTCACCCATCTGCCTACTCAAGGAAAGACTGAGTGATTTTTCTGTTAGGCCTAATTTCAGAGTGACTAGGACAGCCCCTGTAATAAATTACAAGCTTCCTCTTCATTTTTGTGTGGTGTACTGCACACTAATTCAAATATAGTATCCTTTTTTTAGCCATCCTTTTTAAAGGAAAACAACTTCTTTATCAGCTTCTTACTCCCATTTCTGCCTTCCTGATCCCCAAATTCCTGTTCAAGTACACTACAGCAGACTTAAGATGTAAAGCAAGGCACCTTCACAAGAGGAGGACCAGCATGGTTCAAAACACCATTCTGGCAGTAATGTTTTCAGTAGCCATCCAACTACTTCTCATCAGTGGAGTGCTTAGATGTATCCCAAGGAGAATCTGACCTCTGAAAGAAGCATACTGCCCATTTCTGTGCGAAATATACACTGCATCCTATGAGCACAGAAGGCGGATTAACCTTTGAACCATCACCATTTCATACCTGGAGCTTCCAAACAGTGAGGGAGTTAACTTGGCATTGCCAGCCAAGCTGCCCTTAATAGAAGGAACACTGGACTCTGAAACCTTTCTCCTAAAAATCACAGCTGAATCTCCCAGTTTCTAACACACTGACAGAATTGTCTACTCTTTTCTCTTTCAGACATTTAAAAGGAAGTGTGTTTTCTCTTCCATGAAATTTGGGAAAGGAGGGATATCTCTCTTCTTGCCAGCAGAAAAAGCAAGGGCTGTCAAGACACTTAAATCTGATCATCTTCAGTGCACTAGCAGGGCAAGGTTTTGTTGGGTGGCTGCAGTATAAAAACCACGTCAAAAGGAGCCATTTAAACCCGTGTAAATCATATTCACTGACGTACAACTGCATCCATCACTCCTAAATGATATGCCAATCCAAAAAGTGGGGCACCAGATCCTTCCACCGTGCTCAAAATGAAAACTAACTTACCCTCTTTGCATCTTCAGGGAGTTGTATGCCTCTCAGTTTAACACAGGTCACGGAACGTGACTCTTCAGTATTAAGCAGAGCCCAGCCCAGGACGGCGGCAGCCGTGTTTGCAGCGTTGTTCAAATGCTCCTCACTTGACAGTGCCCTTCATTTATAGTTAACGAGGATGTGACAGCCTATTCTCCTGGCGTCCCATCCAACCACACGCAAAATTCTGCATGTGCCTCACACTGCAATCCTATTTTTATCAGAATAGACATGTGCACTGAGGCTTTAACCAACAGCTGAGACAGGGTTTTAGCATGAGATTTTCAAACCTGTCTCAGGTATTTAGAAACACAAATTGCACCGAAAGACTAATTGAACGGTGCTTCTAAATCCCTCAGGTGCTACTGAAAATCTCTCCCTTAATAACTTGGAATCTCCTAAAGAGTAAACCTCATCGAACTTAGATGGGTATGCAGATCCCAGAGTTAAGATTTTGAGAAACGCTCTGTACTGGCTTAACTCCCATTGACTTCAGTGGGAACAGAATTAAGTTGACATTAAGCCTTTTTGAAAATTCCCCTCCAGGTGTGTTTTCTCCCTTTGAATTTGAATAATCTGTTAACTGTTGAGATTGCTTTTTGATGTATCAGTATGAAGAATTTTACAGGAGTTTTTTACCTTAATTTTTGGTGAAATGAGACTCGAGAAACTGTAGTGTCACAGAAATTTTATCTGGTAAACCTACAGAAGAAATTCTATTTATTTTCTGTATATGTTTTGCTGCTATTATTATTATTATTACTATTGTTATTGTTATTATTATTTTGTCCTTCAGCAGCAACGCAGGAGCTGAAACCACAGACTTTATTGTGGGAGGTGCTGTGCATGGTCTGTTAAAATATTTGTACGATACACAAGCAAGCTGTCTTACTTACTACTAATAGTCAGACTCTAGAGAAACCAAAGAATCATAATGAATATCCCCAGCAGGTGTAATTATACAGCAGCATTTCAGTTACTATTTCACCTCCTTGCAGACATTATCAGGAAATGGGGATTTCCTTCAACTCCCCTGAATGTTTGAGTTTACCTTTTAAATTAGCCCTACTTACAGGAATGCTTAGAGGGTTTTTTTTCTGTTAATGTTGATGTGTCCCTCACTACAGTCTCACAGGCTGCACTCTACTCTCTGAGATACACAAAACACAAACTTTTGGGGGTACAAACTGTATTTGCTTTCAATTTGAATAATACATTAGGGCACAAACTTTGCTTCTGCAATGCCGCTTTTAACAATATGAATAAAAGGAAATAGACAGTAAGGAGCCCTCTATTTTTGCAATAGCATCACTGAGAACAAACTCTCCATGGCCCACATTCCTTATGAGAGAAAACAGCTGTGCTAAAACCGCTTGCAAACAGCACGATAACCACTCCTTTGTTCCCACCAAAGACACAACAGCAGAATCCTGTACGAGAAGTCATCTGATATGTCAGCTCATTAAATTAGTCAGAATGGGTGAATGGGGAAGAGGAATATACCATTGTAAATGTATGTTAATTAACAAATGCTATAAGAGAGGCATTTAAATGTATGAAAATGAATATTAATGAGATGAAAACACCTAATTATTGTGCATCTAATGGTATTATCCAGAGCATCCAACAGAAAAAGCCTACTTGTCATGCATCTAAGGCAACAGTGCAAACCTTCAGACACAAAGATTCAGTGTACATAGAGATTATATTATGACTTTAATTACAGACCTTGCAAAATGTCTGCACTGAAACCTGAATTTGGAAGGATTTTTTAAGTTTTATTTATTTTTTTAAGTCAGATTTCACCAATTTATTAAATCATTGTTACACTTCAGGACCACATGTTTCTTTGTAGTGCTTCTGAAACATTTTTCTGAAGTGCTTCAATGCCTCTGCCTGCACATCTCCATTTTGCAAAAATATAATTAGGAATGGGGGGCTGCAAACTGGCCTGCAATGAAGTTCTGAGGAATTTTTCATGAAATTGCATGAAGCCAAAAGCTGGCTGGATGAAATTCTTCCCTTTGCAGAAAGCTACCAAAGGAGAATCCTGAGTTAAAAATAGTGTGAATTCCTGGAATTAAAGACTGCTTCATAATAAATATGCATTAGGAAGCTGAAATAAAATTATACAGGCCACTTGAATTCTATTATTTCCTAATTACTCAGTGGTTGGCTTTACAACCTCAATGTTCCTTTAATGTAAGTTTTTGGGGGGTTGGGTTTTTTAGAGTAATTACAGATAGAAAGTCAATTTCTTGATCCCAGATAGGACAGAAGGAATTTTTCTTTATAGACAAAATTCTAAAGTGGCACAGCTATGCATATATTCCCTGTCCAAGATTCTAGTGCATATGCTAGGAATAGAAAAAGGGGATATTTTTGAATGACTACTGACTGCATGGCATTTCCAGTCCCAAGAAGACTAATATCATTCACATATACAATCAATGAAGTCTTAATCCTACCATCAAAGCAATTAATGAAAATAGAGCACATTAACTTAGTATTTGAGCCAGAATCAATTCCTAGAAGATAGCAATATCCTCTCTCAAAACGGAGTTATTAATACATATATAAGTAGCAATGTGACAAGCACTTCAGATATACCTTGACATGTATATTTATTGTCACTCAAAATGACTCACAATCCATCATATTTTATAAAACATTATATCTTATCCATGCTTCTAATTTTCTTGCGAGACTGTCATAAGGAACTGTAAGAAAAATGTCCATGAAGCGGAGATACATAATTCTGGTGGATTTAAGCTTTTTATCCTATCAGAGAAAGAAATTAGTTTGTATGACTTACTTTTAATAAATCCATGCTGCCATCTATTTACCACCCAAATTGCTGTAGTTGCTTCCGAACTGATTGCTTTACTAATAACTCTAGCAATGTGCTTGGTACTGAATTCAAATTAAATGCACTGATCTGAAATCATCAGATTGTCTCCTGTTCCCACTAGCAGGTAACTTCTGTTCACCTCAACAAATGGAAAAATTCAAGGAACAGCATCAGTGTATTTTACATTACTGCATATGTTAAGTTTCTCAGAGGGATTTCCCAGACTCATATATAGACACCATCAAAGCACTTTTGCTACCACAATTAGCAGTGGGCAGAATAAATCTGTCAGCAGTATTTTGCACTGCCTGGAATATAGTTGAATTTCTAACAGAAAAAAAAATTTCCCAGTTTACAGTTTAAGAGGGGCTTGAGTTAACAACCCTTGAGTTACAGTTTTTACAGGAAGGAGAGTCACCTTGTAGTGTCATGGTTAAACTATACAGAGGAGTGGTATCAGCATCTGCTATGTGGTACTAACTCTATTTCTTGCCCATACTCTCTGGCTATGCAGATGACTTCAGTAAAAGGCACCAGTGTGCTTCAGGCAGGCCCGCTCAAGTTCAAAATATTAATTGTAGTGTATTTGCTTTAAAGTAGCTACACTTTTTTGTTATTTTTCTCTCATGTCTGCTTGAATCTATAGCAATAAATTGTATCAATACAGACTGGTGCATTTCTTACATGTGAACTTTTTGCAAGCAACTAGAGAAACTGTACAGTGAGGGCAAGGCCTTTTAAAAATTAAGAGAAAATCCTTGCATTTACTGGAAAGTAAAACTGTATACTGTACAGAACAGGGACAGATGCCCTCAAAGTGAAGAGCAGCAATACCAGCTCTGTCAAAAGCAAAATTTTGTGTCCAGAGAAATTACTCACTTCAGGCACACGAAGCAGTCCTGCACAGTGGTTAGCACTTTGACCTGAATGGAAGCCAGTCACAAGCTGTGGTAGCACAAATCTTACAGGACACACTTGGTCCCTCATTCCCCCACAGACAGCAAAAACCACAGATCATATCCTCTGTAGAAAAATACAGTGTAAATTCAATCTGAACAAAGCCAGAAATATATTTGTAAATGTCCAATTCACATGAAAAAATAAAATTATCCCTTTTCAGAGGGTTTACACAGTCAATATTAAACTACTGAGCAGAAGATATTGATAGCCAGTAATGCAGATGAGATTGCTGTTAATTGTTAACATCTCCTGGGCTACGCTTCCTATGTCCCTGCACAGATGATGAATAAAATTATTTACCTATTCAAGTAATGAGAGCTAGGCATTTTGATATCCACATACACAGTAACTCAGACCTCCTCTGAGACCCCTACCTATAATTAGGAACAGATGTAGGATCTTGTTTCTGAATTGATAAAAACAAATTTCAGCCCTCCAATGATATATGGTCTAGCAGCACAGTAACGGGAAGAATATCTCTGCAGAAGAATTCCCCTTTATGCACTGGATCCAATCAGCTCCCCTCTGGCTCAAGAACCCTACTACCTTAGATCCAGTGCTTTTCCATCACTGTTTTGGGACACCCACTGAAACACAGGTAACACAGCAAGTGTATAACACGAAAGTGACAAGCAGTGTTTATACGGCTTCACCTCTGATGAAGAAAACCACATATATATACTCTTCAAAACCACAGCAATTCTCTAACACTTCCATGATGGAGTCAGTTAAAATTAAGAATACACCACATTTTGTGCTTTCAGCAACAATTCTCACAGCTCAGCATGTGAAGCTGGGGAACATTCTTCAAATTATTTCATGGGGGAAACTCAAGATGACGTTCAGCATAACATATTCTATTCTCCAAATGTCACACTACTGCAGGAGAGCATGCCCACCACCAAGGTTTCATGGACTGAAAGTAGCTGCATTTCTTACTTTGCATCAGCTGGCTGAAACAACCCAATGGGAATAGGTACCTGCCCATTCTCCTGCTCTCACACACAAGTACCAAGAGCTCTGTATTGTCCCAGCAGAGGAGTGAAAGCTCTAAAGGGAATTTGCTGTCTCTACATGTTGCAGGCTGACCCTTCCCCAGTCAGATGCATCACTTGGACTACCCCACATGTGCTTGTGCTAGCCCCACAGGATACTCTGACAATAACAAGATACTGAGGGCCCATGGCAGGCCCAACCATTCACAGCACCAGGCCTGGAGAAGTTCAAATAAGCTGCTGCGCTCATTTTCATCGAGTGACAAGTAAAGCTGCCTTCCTTCACGTTCCTTTCCTGACCACTGTATGTCCCTCACTTGATTTACCCTCATCCAGCAAAGCTTGTAATTCCCACTGGCTACTGGCACAGGTGACTAAAATTATGCCTCGAGAAAACCCAGGAGAGCTGCAGCTCCTTTGGTCTGTAGAATACAGACAGAAATTTGTATTTACTGAGGTCACCTCAGTACAAGAAAACTTTACCAGTTTCATTTAAATCTGACTGAAACAATTCAAGTTAAACTGATGTGAATGCCTTCATACGTCTTTATTTAAAGATGTTAAATGGGAATTTACTTGATTCCAGACCTAATCCAAATCTAAAAGAAGTGACCAGATGAAATAAGACTGTCCATGCCACATTTTCCATTGGTTTAACTAAGCAGGCTCACCAGTAATCTTTGTGCAACTCCCTCATGTATACATGGTCTGAAAATACATTCACCCTCCAGCATTCCCCTGCTTCATGCCAGGAGAATTTGCAGCTGGAAGGGGCTCAGGGGAACCTCAGTGCCTGGAAATAAAAGAATTGTGGGGGAGAATCATAGCTGCTGTGCTCACCAGCCCTCCACGGACATTGCCTAAATTACCGTAATTAATATAGGGGAATATTTCTGGGCTCCTCAGTAGTTTATAAATGTTACAAAAAAAGGAATGTTTCATATGTTCCCTGATGGGTTTTAAATGTTAATAAATTATGTGCAAGGAGGTATTTTACATCTCTCTACTTAAGAGTGAGCTGACAGCTGCAATTATAGGCCAGTCTCTGACCCCAGCAATTAGGAACCTGAGGAGTAAATGGAGTAACTTTCTTCCAGAATAACACAGTGCATTGGGATGCTGACTCAGCATTTAAACATCCAGACACAGAACCAAGGTGAGCTATTTCTGACACCCTGGAATATTTATTTTGCTGCAGTATGCACTTGCCAGTCACTGGAACCTGCCTACTTTGTCACCAGAGACCCACTGCCATTCTTCCAGTGGTAGCAACAGCTCATCATCTTACAGCTACAGGAGAGAGAATGGAGCAAGCAGTTAATTTGTTGTATTGCTCCTCTGCTGTGGACCAGAAAAAGAGTAGGAAGACTTGGCACATCCAGGACAGCAGAAGAAGATGGGGGTATTGCATGTTCTTTCACTCTCTTTTTGGCCAAAACCCTATTACTACTGAAACTGCAGTATTCTCTCTGGTATGAGGTTTCTGTGCCTGCACAGCTACCTGCAGCAGCATGAAGAGTCAAGCATCCCTACCCTTTTTAAAAGGTAGCAAAGTGATTGCTCAGGACTGTGTGCCCCAGCAGAAAGCCCCACTAGCTCTCAGGAAGCCCTAGTTACTACCCTTCCCTTCTGCTCTGTCCAGCCCTCAGCAGAAGAGAGCCTCTGTGAAGTATAAGGCAGCTTGAACCAATATTTTAGCTACCTGTTTCAGGTTAAAAACTTTGTTGCAAAGTAACAGCAGAGGAAGAAGAGTCCCTGTTTTATGCCAAGGTCCTAAATGTGCTTACAATACTGTATTCCTGCACACCTGTATTCCTGCACACCCTTCTCTCTTTTACCCAAAAGTAACCTTTGGTCTTGATCCTTAAACTGACTCTGTTCACTGTTGTTAGTGTGCACATTCATTATCCCTGTTAACCACTGAGGTACTGCCTAAGGCAGCACGCAGCTGTTTTGAGGCACTTTAGTCCATGCTGTATGTGCTGTTTCACTCCATAGGAGCTGCACCCCACTGACAACAAAAGGCAACTCTGACACTGAATGAAACCAAGCAGAACTGTGAGTAGCATCTTGCATTTCCACTACATCCTCACAAAGGCTGAGGAATGGGGTTTACAATTCTATTAAAATTCAACAACGTAGTATTTTGCCACTGACAACCTCTTGCTTTCCTTTATTTTAGAAGGGCAGAAGCCGAAAGTGTAATATATTTGATTTACAAGGAAAACTAATTAACCCTAAAACTAATAACCCTATTATTTCCTACCTTTTCTTTTCCTTACATGCGGGGTTGTAACTAATTTCTTTCCTCTCCCACTTTTTAGTGTTGAATTGGAACAGGGTTTGCTCAGCTATTAGAATTATAGGGTTTTTTTTGATTAGTGGTCCACAAGTGCACCTCTGCAAAATTAGAAGAAATTTTGGGTGGAAAGAACAAACTTTGTTTTTAGATTTGGACAGAATTAGGTTAATATTTTCAGGGCATTTATGCTGTATCCAATTACAGATAAACACCATTCAACATCCTTAATTCATATATTCCTTCTGTTTTGCACAAAGGTTTCTCAGCTGTGTCTTAGGCATTACAGTCTTATTAAAGTCAGGGTCTTTAGCACAGAATTTCTTGGACTAAGTTATAGCTGCTCTTCAGCTCCTTTCTGTGTTTGGTTATGCGTTTGTTCTGGTTTGCATTAACTCATATATAAATGATTATGACCACCCTTTCATTCTTTAGAACTTTACTGTTATTGATTATGGACAGGTTTCCAGAGCTTTTGAACAACAGGGACCACATTCTACTACTGAGTTTGTCTTAGGCATCATGTTCATCTCACCCTAGATGGCATATGTCAAGCACAGTCATATTATGTCAAATAACATTGCTTTGGCTACTACAGACATTATTTACAATGAAGCATGACAGTACATTATTATATTTGTCTGTCTAGATATTATAATTGCCTGTTAATTAAATTTAGGTAATAAAATGGGTAGAAACAGCACTACCATATGGCTAGTCACATCTCCATGGAACAATGGCTATAGATACTGAAACTTAGCTTGAGAATGAACAGCCACAAGTATGTGGTAAAATGTTCTAGTGTCTAGAGACACCAGAACTCAGGCAGAGACAGGTACTGAAAGCTGTGGCACCAGAAGGGACATCTGCCTGACCCTGGTGCCCTTCACATCCCACAGGTGCTGAAGGTTACCCCCTCACAGGACCTCTCACTCAGCCCAGTCTCTGAGAAGCAGCACATACAGCCCCTGCCACTCTTACACCTCTAACTCAAGGTGGGGGAAAACAATATTGTGCATGCCTCCTTAAAGGATTGCCAATCCCTGCAGCCAGGAGATGAGGTAATACAGTAAGAAAGGCCAACAGCAGTTCAGCAGAGAGGACTGGATCTTCTTAGCCCTAATTATTGTGCAGCCCCATCTAACCAGCTGTTATTCTGCTGTCAGCTACAGCCAATAGTCAAGACCAAAGAACAGAGATTACACATCCTGTCTCGGTTGCAATCTATTTTTTATGCTACAGCACTTCAGTGACATTCACAGGGTATGTCCTCAAAGTGTCTCACTCCTGAGCAATCAAATTAAAGTCATTCAGCAATGGCTCATTTGCTGAAATATAAACATTGCACATGTCTTGTATTTGAAAGAGTGGGATTTTTCTATAGGGAAAAGTTATTTGCCATGGACTTGACTGATTTTGCAAGTTCTCTGTTTATTAATAAAACACAGTTCCTTTACATTTACAAAATATAGTAACAACACTTACCATCTTATGGGCTCCTGTGAGGCATAATCCACTAATTCTCCTGAAGTGCCCAGAGATCCTCCAAAGAACGCAATCTGAAAATAAAATTGTCATTAGTACATGTGAGGGCTTTATTATATTCATCTCCACTGTCCATAACACAAATGACTGATTCTGTGTATGAGAGCAAATCTCACCAGGTTTTGGTATACATCAGTGGCACCAGGAACCACATTACCCTTCCTGGTATTTCTGCTTTTATATTCTTTGCTCTAAAACAACACCTAAGAATTTCATTCAAAAATAGAAGCCTCACTAGGCAAAGTAAATTTGTGCGCTTGTCAAACCCACAAAAATTATATAATTCATAATATGAAAGATGTAACAAGTGAATTCACACATTCACAAAGCAGTATCAGGCACTGCTAGACACACAACTTATTTCTTTTCACTGGATTGCAGGAGAATCCACAGCAACTATGATCACTGGGCACATCACCTACATGCCTGACATTAGAAGGCATTTATAGTCCCCAGATACAACAGAAATTATAGATTTTAAACCTACTTCAAACTAGACAGAGTACCTTCAGACAAGCTGAATGCCTCCGTGGAAATATTTTCCCAAATTTTGCTCACCCTTGAAGGTGAGTACATTATAAATCAGGAGAGCTAAGCTGGATTTTCATGTCTGCCCCAAGACTTCAGTATGACCCTGAGCCAGCACCAGATAAAGGATTTTCTGGCATCCCAGCCATAGGTAGGGAGCTTGCACCACCTGGAAGCACCCAATCCAACCTGCAGCTTTGAAAAACTTCTTTCAATCCCTCTCTGCCCCTGTAAAATGGGAGTCATATTTCTGTCTCTCATATCATCTATAATTGGGGTGCTTAATACATTGGGGCACTAATCTCAGCCCTCATGAACTAAGGGAGAACAAGCACAGTGATGACACCTCAACAGTGACAACTAGGTATCTACATGCTGCTCACAGAGACAGCGAAAAGCATCCCCAAAATACACAATTTGAAGTGCCAGTCTGTTGAACAGGCTTGCAAAGCTTAAAAACTGCCCCTCTGGGCCTCCATGCTTCTTGTTCCTCAGTAATTTCAACACGTATATTCACTACAAGGAAATCAGGAGTGGAAAGAGGGGGCACCTGCTCCACAGTTTTTGTGAGAAATTTGGCTCAGAACAGGTCTCTAATCCAAGAAGTGCATTCTATTTTTTATTACATGCTTTATGCATTCCTAGACCTCACCTAGATTTGAAGTGGATGAGCCAAAGCAAACACACATGCACATACACACAGAGTGCTAGGTGCATTTTTCTGTGAGGGAGTTTGCTTTCCCAGTCTTTCTGCATCTGTAAGCAGGAAGGCTTAAAAACCTTGCAAAGAAAGTCTGTTCCCATGAGAATTCCTGCCTCACTGTCTGCAGATTAAAAGAAGCAATCTCTGCCTACTGTTCATGGGAATCCCAGTATTTTGGCATGGTTTTAACATCAGCATCATTAGAAACATTGATTTATTTTAATTGTCACCTTGTATCCTACACTGCCAAATGCAGTCAGAATGTCAATTCTTTATCAATGTGAGCTGTTGACATGGAAACAGATCTGCTGAAATGGAAGCAGTAAGAAAAGATGCGTTACTCCTCCAAGTTATACTCAGAAGTGGTAAACCTGTGTGTGCCAAAACATATTTAAATACTCAATAAACTAGAGAGAAGAAATAAACTATTTGGGGTGACAGTCATTTTAGTTGTTTACATCATAGACTGCATTTAGAAAATCTCCAGTGTTACTATGGTAACAGCTTTTGCTTAAACGTAGTTGTGGACGCACTTAAGGTATGATCTAAATTAACTGAAGATGGAGGAATAAAACTGGGCAGCAACTGCTGGAGGAGTGACTGGCTGCTTCCTATCAGCCTGTCCTATCTGCTGCAGGCACTGGCAAGGGTACAGCCAGAGTACTATGTACTATAGACACCTTGGCTCATCCTCGTCTGTGCTCTCAGAGAGCACCTGAAACAGCTGACAGACTGCACCAGGTAGGTTTTACAGATAACAAAAAAATAGAGCTGCTTATCATCTCCACGCAGCTTGCAGTGCATCCCAGAACTGCTCGTTCCCTCCCTCTGGTCACCAGATTGGTAATGGGAAGAGGAGACAGGCAAATACAGGAGCCTCTAAGAAGGGCTGGAGGCCTCTGGGCACATCTGGCATCATTTGTGGCTTTCCTCTTTGAGATCTCTCCCAGGGAAGGGAGCGGAGCTGCAGAAAGGCAAGAGTGTAGCACAAGCCTTCTGCCAAAATCTGTGACTTGGAATGGACACTGCCTCACAATTAACTTCACACAGCTAAGAAACTGTCCTAAAAGATGCAGTGCAGACCTTTGACCAGCACTACATTTCCACTAGAAAGATTAAATCTCTCTGCTGCTAAAGCTAGTTTCATAGTCATAGGGAACAAGGCCAGAGGGGCAACTGTGATCTGCTGTTCTTAATGGGGATTAAAGGAACCTGTGGTCTCCTGCACACCTGCCCCCAACCTGAAAGCGAACAACGGTGAGATGGAGATCACTCAGGAGAAAATTGAAGGAGAGGCTCCTCTGCCCTCTTGCCAGATGCCAGGGCAAGGGGCAACAGAAGGAAAAGACACATTTGAAAAAACTTCTCTGAACAGGATCATGGAGGCATTGGAGCCAGACAATGTTCAAAGCTCACGGATCCCAGCAATGCTGTGAAGCAGTGCAGTTTTGAACTTGCCTAGAGCAACCCACCCCCGCTCCCACTTCAACTCTGGTATCAAGGCATGCAGATTCTTTTTTTTTCTTTTCTTCCTTTTTCCACTTTTCACATTTCTGCATGATTTTAAACCTCTCAAAAGCATGTGCATCAATTAATGAGAGAAGGAAGGACACACATCATTAATTACACACCAGCCTGTGAAACATGGACACAGGATATGGCGCAATATTCTAAAAATAGCAGGAAGGCCTGCCTTGTTTAGGTCAAATTTTATTTGAATTCCCACAGTAAAGCAGATGATATTAAACAATGAAGCACCACTGTTTAGCCTCAATGGGTGCTCCAGGCTGATCTGCTATAATTTAATTCAGACAACAAAATGCAAAACCAAGGAATGTAAGTTTATGTGAGCGTGAGACAAAATAGTGCTTTAAACTCCTACAGCAATTTATCAACCCAAATTACTCTACATACATATACTAACTTAAACACTTCCATCTGTATTGTTATCTTACTCCATCTGTATTGTTATCTTGTATTTTGGTGAGACTCATGAGGTGTTGGGTTAGATGCTGGGCCAAATTGCCGATATAGCTCCATGCAGTCAGATGAGGAGACAGGTTGCTGGCTGTCATAGTTGTTCACAGAATTCTGCCTTTCTTAAATAGGGATGAGGGAACAGAACTTGAAAAGAGAAGGACCTGTACTGCATGTCTCTAGGCACAACTGCTCTAAACAGCTTTGGCTTTTGAGTGGGTTAGCATAGTATTTCTAGATCACTGAGGCATGGATATTGTTGGCATACATACTTCTTGGAATGACATCCTCAGAGGAACATCCTCTGTCTGAATCTGCTTGTAGGGGAAGTGGAAGTGATGAAGGAGGCATAAAAGCATCTTGCTTACACACAGTTCTCAAACAGCAAGTAGTAATTTGCAGATGAGAAGAACGTTACAGAGAAAAAAACAAAACAAAACACAACAACAACAACAAACCCCAAACCACAACTTCTCCCAGAAAAAACACTTTTTCTCACATGCATCCACAAAGTCTCCTACCTTCTTCTTCATCCTCTGGAGTGGATTGTGGCTGCCAGAAATACATATTGCAGAGGGACAAAGAAAAAAATTACAGTGGAACTATTAGTGCACACGCATTCACTTCTGAAACCTGTCCCAAGGGGCAACTTGGCTTCTAGTTAGAACACACAAGATCATCATATTCAAAGCCTCATCTGAAAACATAAATTAGGATCTTATCCCATCCTAACAGCAACAGAAGCAGCAACCTTCCATCTATGTCTGCATCTTCAACATTAGAAACCAAAGGTACTGTTTTTCTAATGTCCCTTATACATCTGAGGAGCAGACGATCTTGAAAGCCAGAGTCTTTTGATCCTACATAAATTGGATGCTTTTGACAATGTCACCCAGAATTTTCATGTCAGTCCAAGAAAAACATAATTTAAACAGAGGACAATTTCGATTTCCCTCCTGACTCAGCAGAGAAGATAATTATAAATGGAAAATGAGTGTTCTTGAGGGTAAATATACCTGCTGTAATCCTACTGCCAACTGAATTAAGGTTTGCCTGCTGCAGTAAGGCGTATGCTAACTTGGCTGGAGGAAAGCTGAGACTTGTCAGTTTTCAGAAGTCACTGGTGATCTTTTCTATGTTATAAGTCAGTATTTTAGAGTATAAAAATTAGGGAAGGGAAAGGGAAGGGTTTCTTTCCTCTGCCTTTGGTTATAAATGACAGCAATAAAAGAATCGAGTAGCACCACAAGAAACTGAGGCAAGTCAGTTCTTTTCACAGAACGGTTGTGGTTGGAAAGCACCTCTGAAGATCATCAAATGTAACACCCCTGCTAAAGCAGGTGCTTCTAGAACCCACCTCCACATCAAATCCAAGTGATTCCTCCTACTGACTGGTAACATGAAGCAGCGTATTTTCTCAGGTGCTCTTCAACCTTAACACAACTTCCACCTCTGGAACTGGAAGAATTCCTTATATCAAGCAAGCACAGACAAGCTATCATTCAGCAGTGATAGCTCAACACTGATTGAAAGTCTCATTCATCAGGGGAAGAATTGCAGGGTTTCTTTTTAAATTAACACAAAGAAAAAAAAAGATATTTGTCCAGACGCAGCTGCTTTTCATTCCTCCAGCAGCTGCTAGTTTGAGAGAATTTTAAACGGTTGGCCTTTATGAAATGAATTGGTAATCACAGCCCTGTGCCTCACACACAGCAGACTGGTAACAGGATAAAGCCTTTCACCTCAAAGGCTGCAGTTCAAATTCAGAATAATCCTTAACTTCATAAACACCATCACTGCATGATGGGCATTTGATTGTTATACAATGAATCAGGTGTTTTTCCTAGCAGAAAAGTGTTCGTGCCACAGACAACATACTAATTACTGTCAGTAATTTGCAGCACTCTTGGCAGTGGCAGTAAAGAGACCTGTAGAAAATTGCCCATTTGTTCATCCCTTGGGGGTTGTCATCTCAAGGCAGGGGGTCAGGCCCTTCAGTCATTGTGGTGATTCTTGTAGCTCTTTCCCACCCCGGGTACATTTTTTGGATAAGCAGAGTTCACCCTCCAGAGCTGCCAATCTACACTTTTATTACCGCTAAATTACTTTTGTTTCAAATGCTGGAGGCAACTTTGAATGCAGGCTCTAATGAGATTGTAATTGTTTGGAGATCTGAGCAATTGTGGCACATTTGGGTGGAGACTTGGGTGGCTTTTAATATTTGTGCAAATAGGTTTCACAAGCACAAAACCTGCAGCTGCTTGTAACATTGGGCATTTTCTTTAAAAATTTATACTACTAACCATCTAAGCCAGGCAGAAGAAATTTCTAATTTCAGTGTGCAGAGTGATCTGTAAAATCCTTGTCCAAGCAGACAGCTTCACAGGTCAGGCAGTTTTCATGAGCCCAGCATATTTTGGTACAAACAGAAGAAGGTGAGTTTAATTAGGAAAAAATATTTTTGTACAAACAGAACAAGGTACACTGACCTAAGCAAGAACCCATAGCAGAAAAGATATATATAACCATATTTTCAGAACTAAGAAGCCACAAACTAAAAAAACAAATTTCAAATACACATAGGAGTAAATCTCAACATTTAGCACTAGAAGCCTTATCTTTCCCTTAAGAGAAAAACACTCATGACCAGTCCAGAAACTCCATGACCTGTTGCTGAATACCATTATTGCTCTTCCTTCGGGAAACCACAGACCCCCTCAACACTTCGACCTCCTCTAAAATAACACAGTCCAGAGATCTGCAGGGAAATCCTAAGGATCTGAGAGCGAACATTTAAAGGCCAAGGAGCTTCTGCTAGGAGATCCTGTGCTTTCCTGTAATCTCCTGAGGTCTACCTGTCATAATGACAACATTACCTCTTCATGCAGCTCCAGGGAGTGCTGTGCAAATATTGGATTATCTGGTTCAATGGCCAAACAAAAAACAATCATGGGCAGAAAAAATTTCAGTTGAATCTACCTGAAATAAAAGCTAAGGAGGTGGTTTGGCTAAGGGAAAGAAAAAGCACACCAAACAAAAAAATACAACAGAGGAAGAAATGTTTGCCTTTAAAATAACAAGTATTTACTGCTCCCTATTATTTACTCTGCTCCTTATTTTTTACCTGAAAAGGAAAAAAAAAATGCTCACAAAATTGATTTTGTTTATGTACATATTTCCTGTTATCCTTTTCTTTGATTTGGGGGGGATTTTTTTGTAAGAAACATCACCAAATTTCATGTCATAACAAAGTAGATCTGCCTTCCCTGAAAGAAAACTTACTACTTAGAACACTTTGCCAAGGTCTAGATACAAGAAGAACTGTAGAGGCCAAACTACAGAGACCTAGTGACCACAGATTTGTCTCAGAATAATCACGTTTTCAAGTAAGAAAACTCATCAGTATGAATCAAAAATGTGATGGATGGATTTTTTTTTCCCCACAGAGGACCAAATACCATCCTTTGAAGGACAGACAAGCACCCTCACTTACCATAAGTAGTGACCCATTTGTTAGTTCTCCTGTAAGCTCCTGCTGCAGTACCTATGTGAAATGAAAGGTACAGATGGATTCCACTGGTGGCAGTAAAGTCCATGAGATACCACAGGCACATTTCCACAAGTTTCAGAAGCTTGGTGCATGTGTGGCTGGCAGAGAGCACACTTGGAAACCCCTGTGGGTCTCAGATATCCTACAGCTCTATGAGGACTGGTGGGGTTGGTAGCTGGCTCCTTCATTCAACAGAATCAATTATATTGGATTCAAGCACTTCTGCAGCCAAACTGACTTTAGTAAATACCAAGTGATACCCTCTACTGCATATATCAAAACTCGAATTAAATTTGTTCAGGAGGACAAAAGAGAAAAAAAAAGTTTCTAAGTCCTTAGACTCCTGCATTCAGCACATACATACTAGAATTGCCATCAGTAAAAAGGAGCAATAGTAGTCACTAGAGGAAACAGGTATGTAAGTAGATATACACCAAAATTGAAGCAAAACTTGCTCAGAATGACAGAAGTGGGAAAGATTCAGAAGTGTCCAGGTCTGTCCCAAATACAGTCCAGTCCCCCAGACTTTATTAAGCTGCTGTTGAATATAACAGGGTCAATGCAAAGAAAGAGAAAAGCTATTTAAATACAGAAAATAGTCAGAAAAAAATCTGTAAAGCAAGCCTCCTTAAGGTGTATGATAAACAATCCTCTCTAGGTGGCCACTAGAAGAAAAACAGAAGCATTTGAGAATGGAATACTCTTGGGTGACAAGTTTACCTCAAGTCTAAATGCAGAAACAGAGGAGCAGACTAGTGTAGTTTCTCCTCATGCCTGGTCCAGGCTCATGTAAAGGTCAAAGATTCATTGTCCCAGTTCAGTACACAGCTATTTGCTGGGATCAGGGAGCACGTTAAAGTGAATGGATGGGAGAAACCTTTATCAATCCCAGTAACACACAACAAGAGCCCAGACAGTGGAAGAGCAGCCCAGTCCTGTCAGAAGTGGCACTACCACCTGTTGTAAAGGCCTGAAAGAGTCCTCACATTACACTATGGCACAAGCAATCAGCAGAAGGTGTAATGTATGGCACCAGTGTTTACAAGACCCACCTAGAGATATAAATCTGCCCCCAAAGCACAGAACTGCCAAAGAGTAGGTCCATTAATCTTAATTCAATAGCTTATTGCACACATCAAGAGACATGCAAAGGCAGGTCCCTGTAAAGCCAATCCATGTCTATAGCATGTCTGGCAGTGCATCTAACATTGTAATTCTACATCTAAGGATCAGACTGTGGGGACTCTGCCTCTAAGACATCATTAAAACCTGTGCATACATTCACGCCTCACACAGGCTCGGGGGATCTCGCTGCCTCCTCAGCCGTGTTCAGCTAGAAACCAGCAGTTAGAAGGGGAAGAACATCTGCTCCTCAGAAACTCTGCATATTACAGCTGAAAGCAAGGTGCCTGGCTTATTCACCACCACTTCATTATTTTAGTTTCTCTGACAGTCAGCTGTATCTGTTCACAGAAATCCACAATGGTTTTGTGCCACACAACTCTTCTTTCAGCAGAGTTAACTCTAGATTTACATCTGTTTAAAATGAATGTGGAAACAACCATAGAGTCCAAATCTTTAAAGCTGAGGATGAACAATTCATATTTCTACTTCTGGCAAACCTGCAGAAGCACACCATCTCTAACAAGATGAATTTGTGGGCTCAGAGGGAGAGGAAAAAATGCATGCGTACATGAACAGAGAGACAGATAGTGGTGATCTGATAATGCCAGCCTGAGAGCAGGGCTTGGAGCCAACAAGCAAACCTTTATACCTCTGTCCTGTTGTCCAAAACACATACACACGTTGCAATGACTCTAGCACTTCAGGTCCAGGGACCCTGCACAGAGCAAAGTCAATGTGTACCCTTTGTTCAGAGAGTGCATAGAGCAAAGGAACTCCACCTCTCAGACAGAACACGGGTAGATACTATGGGAGAGAAAACACAGCACCTGGCAGCTTCTCCTGCTGACCAGCACCTCAACTCCAGCCATGCTGAACACGGCAAGCAGTCAACTCTTCTCCTGAGCCATGCCAAGAGTGCCAATACAGCCCGGAAAGTCGCTGGTATTGCTACTGGAACCACTGGTACCCACACATACACGGGCTTGGAGCCGGACCCAATTGCTCCAATTCTTCCCTCAAATACCACCCGGCCGCCACAAGCAGCATCTGCAGTAAAACACCGCCTTGAGCACGGCACAGAACACACAGGGCCTGCGAGGTGGGGGGCGAGACACGCCCGACCTTGCGTTTACTTAAAGTAGGTTTCGGCGGTGCCCCGAGCCCGGCCGCTGGCCCACCGCGGGCGGAGGGACTGCATCCCCATCCTGCCCTCCGGAGAACCGCGGCGAGCCGAGGCATCCCTCACCTCTGCGAGAATGACGCCAGCGCTCGCACGCGGCAGCGCCAGGGCTACGTGCGCCAATTACCGCCACAAAGGAGCTTTTACCGCTCTATTATTAACCCGGGGGCGGCGGGCG
>JANPWX010000602.1:261161-313612 GCA_024734555.1 Trochalopteron elliotii | reverse complement strand
ACCCTCTGCTTGCTGTCATCCACTAACCTGCCAAGGCAGCACTGGCCACCACTATCTGTAGCAATAATAAAGATATTGAACAATTCCAGTTCCAATACGGAGCCCTGAGATCCTTGTAACCAATCTCCATGTGGACATTGAACCTCCATTGGACTGCAAAATTACTGGGACGCAGCCATCCAGCCAATTCCTTGTCCAACTAATAATGCACTCATCAAATTAATCTCTTTCCAATTTAACAACGAGGATGTGGGCAAGGTCCTGGCCTGCTTGCCTGTTGCTGATGGAGGAGCACGGTGCTTGTGTGCAGGAATGACTGGCTTTGGAAAACATGAGGTTGTTAACCCGAAAGCTTCAGCTGGAGCACTTGACACACTGGCCAGGGCCACCATTGGCCAGGGCACATCTGGTTGTGTGGGCACAGGCTGGCCAGTCCTCAGCAGCATCCATGCTTACTCTGTGTCTGCCTGCATGAGAAGAATATGTTCCCCTCAAATTACTCAGCAAGTAATGAGAGGCAGCAGCAGCCACTACAGCAGTATAAATCCATGGGAAAGCATTTTTTTCCCTCCCTTATCCAAGATAAAAATCTCAGAACAGCAGAGGCTACACCATTGACTAGGCTATTAAAATGATATTTATGAGGTAATTACTTATTTTAACTGCCAGCTACATAAAATCTATCATGAAAAAAATACTCAGGGAATTTTTATAATTATCATTTACATTTTCTTAAACCTATTTAACAAATCAAATTTTCAATCCCTCCACCCAAAAATACATCAGAAGGAACAGAAAAAGAAAGAAAGAGACAGCAAATGGGCAGTTGAATAATCTCCCATGCAGGGTTGCAGGGGCTCTTCTCTGTTTATCCAATGTCAGTCCCTCCTGTGCACAAGAATGACTCTTTAATTGGGGCTAGGGAGCAGGGGATACCTTGTGCAGGTTTGGTGCACCATGAGCAGTACTTTATGGTGCCCCCAGCACTCAGAAACCCAAAGGAGGAGACTGTGATACAGGGAAGAGAGGAACAGACATGCAAGCAGTCAGAGTTGTTTTGCAATGAAATACACTGCTTTGTGCAGTGAAAACACCTTCATTTCTGCAGGAGGGTTGTTGGCAAGCTAAGAGCAGCATTCTGGCACCTGCCCCAGGCCAGCTCATGGTGAACAGGCAGGGGTGAGAAAGTTTCACTCAAAATCCTTCTGGGAGATATTCAGGACAGGACTTTGCTGGACCACTTTAGGTCTAGTGGAAAAGAGATGCTCTTAAGGAGGCTCTGCAAGCTTAGTGCAACACACGAGCTCTGCCAGAGAGGTGATGGTTTTCCATGCAGCAGCCTCTGAAGATGTGCTTTCAACACTCCCCAAGTGTAGGTGTTGCTTCATAGCAGCACACCCACGCCATACCTGACCACCTCACCCCGCTCCTGGCACAGGCATTACAGCTCTGTGCTTCCACACAGGGAAAGGGCAGTGGACGGTTGTTGAGGCACACAGGTGCAGCTACAGCACAGCAAGATTTTCAGCCAAGGTTTTGGCCAATGCTTCAGTCTACACCAGATCACTGATTATGTGCAACTTCTTTGGCAGCTGATAGGCTGGGGCTTGGGATCCTCAGCCTAGGGAAAGCAAAGGGAGGGCAAGGCAACAGCCATGAGAGTAGGATTTAAAGACAATCCATCCATCCATCATCCATCCATCCATCCGTCCACCCACCCACTCCTGGGACCACATGTTTTGTCCTGGTTTCCACTGTCCCTCCTTTATTGATAAATACTCTCCGTGTCCTGGGTCATCCGGTCTCTCAGACTTTGCAAGGGTAAGTTACAAAATAACCAAGTAAAATGCACAAAGTTCAAACAAACACACGGTGTATCTTGCCTCACTGAGGATCTGTTACACCTTTGGATCTTTCCTCTCAACTCATCCATACAAGGTAGGCATACTGAACTGCTCATTGGTTCTTGATAAGAAATTCATATTAATTCAGTAGGTCTGCAGAACTCAAAGTTTGCTATGCCACATGCTTGATCATACTTCTAAATTTAAATTGAAAGAAAACAACTATCTCCCAACTATGCAAATCAGCTATTTAGAGTGCCAGAATGATCATGGTATTTCTTCAATGTTCTCAGTGTCAGAGCATATTTTTTTCTTTTTGGAAAGCATTCAGATTATTTCTTGTATTTAAAAAAAAAAAAAAGATTTTGTTATCCTTTTAGTTTCAGAAGAGCTTCCTCACTGTATTGTGTAGGTAGCAGCATGCTGGAGAGCAAGAAGTTTTGATTTCAGTATTACTAAATCAGTTTGGTATTTGTGGTAAAAACATGTAACTTCCACGTGTCTGTTTACATGTAAGCATCCAAATATTCCGAGCAGAGTTTAATGCCTCTGTGGCAGCAGGGCTCTACAGGTCAAATGTGTCCTGCAGGGACAAGGCATGGAACTGATCCATTCAGCATGTGGTAGATTGTGCCATCAGTACATAGTGGTGGTGGAATTCTGTCATTAATAAAAATATATCATTTACAGTAGGTGAACCTTCTTCAGGTATCAGACACACACAAAAAAAATAAGCCCTTATTTCATTCATTCCCACTTCTGCACATTTGTCACAAGAAAACTTGGCTGTTTTAAAGGCATACTAAATCCTTGCAAAGGAAGATTTCATTCTGGAGAGAGGAAAATTGGGCAATACAGCTGTACAAGTCATAGAGCAGAGCATATAATGACTCACTATTTATTAACAAAGACACAGCCATGAGCAGGATGTGATGGTCTGGGATGGGCTGATGTCACAGCACAGAGTGGGAAGACAAGACAATGAGACTATTATGACTATCTTTAACTGCATAGCACAATCAGATACCTTATTTCTATTATTAGTCTCTGTAATTCTACAAACCCACTCCATCCATGTAAAAGTTGTGAAAAATTTATATAGTAGATCATTAATTTTTCTTACTAATTCCTTCTCATTTAGTTTTTCTAAGAGATGTCTAAACTGGGCAGAAAAGCTTTGGAAGAAAAGCTCTCAAGTTATCCCTTGTGGGAACAAAAAAAATACCATACAACCAGCACAATTCATTCAAAAGAATGAATCAGCCTCCTGGAGAAAGGAGTAGTTCAAAACATAGGACTAAACGAAAAAACCTCCTCAAATTCTTTTTATTTTCTTCTCTTGCTTTGCATACTTTGGGCTTAGACTTTAAACCTTTTCTTTCCAATCACAGCAGTTGGAAACTTACTTTTTACAATGGAAAATGTGAATCCAGTTTAATGACACAAATGCCAGAGCTAAAGCTTCAAGGAAAGTTCTTTCCCCTTCAGCTTGTGATATGGCAGTGCTAAAGGTATAGCCAGACAGTTCTGAGACTTACAGGGACAGTCCATAAGAGGTAAGCATTTAATAAGCAACCTTTGGCAATACTAATGGGCTCCACAGGAGCAAATTTTCATCCCTCTAACAAGAGCAAGCTGAGAAGTACAATCTCTTTTTTTTTATTATTTTTTTTTTCAAATCATGTAGTAGAAAAATGAGGCAGACTGTAGAAGCAGGCAGGTGGAGTATACACATCTTGTAAGGCTTAGCCCTTAAAGAAAGGGGCAAAGGGCTCTCCAGGGCCACCCTTCTGCCTTTGGGGAAGAGCCACACTCAGCCTTCTGCTCATGCACCAAACCTGGTGCACACAGATCCTAACACAGCTCCTCTCCTGCCTTTGCTGGGGGTCAAGAGACCAACAATGTCAGTATCTGGCCAAGTTCCCTCCAGGCCATCACCTGGGGAGTACCCCTTTACCAGGGCCAAATCTTGGCTCATGCCCTAATAAACAGTCACACCACAGGGAAGGATGGGTCTTCCCAGTCTCTCAGGGAGCTGACTCTTAAAAGCTTGTGGGTGTTTGTCTTCCAAGTGGTGAGGTACAGTCTATCTGATGAGGAACTTTATCAGCTGTAAGTAATTTGTGCTGCCCACTGCAAAAATCTACATGAGGTTATTACAATTTGCTTTTTCAATTAATTTCTCCACAGTTTTTTTAGATTGCTGCTGCTATCTTTCATATTCATTTCTATAAGCTATTTCCAGTGAGATGGCTGATATACTTGAAGAAGTTAAAACCCAGTAACTCTTGAGAGGAAGTGGACACAGAAGGTCTATCAAGTCCCACTGTGCAATAATCATGATTGAAACAGAACAAAACCTTAGATGCTTTTCACCCGGTGAACTAGAAATCATCAGCAGTCCCATAAGCTTTAAAGCACAGCTTGTCAAAACAACAAGTTTCTCCCTCGTACATTACCCCAATGACATCCCCAATAAAAGAATAAATCACAAGCCTAACCTTGGGGGAACAGTCTGAATTCAATGGTCAGTGCAGGGCATCAGGGAGGGAACATAACATCTAATTATTCTCTTGTCCTTTCCTTCTGCAAGCCCACACATCTTTCCATTCTTTCCTTTCCTTGGGTATTATTTTCTGGAAAAACAAAAGATCTGTAAAACTGAAGCCATTTTTATTGCCCTCTGGAGCCACATATTACATCTGCTGCAAGCTTTTCAATCAATCAGCACATCTCTTCATCACACCCCCTTTCACTGTACTTACTTAGTCACTGGCAACAAAATCTGCTTTACCATGCCTTCTCCCAAACTTCCCTGTCCCATCCAATTGCATACTGGCACCATTTGCTCTGAGCAGACACTTAGGGCATTACATGGGAGGAAGAGGGAACAGAGAATTTTCCACTGCCAGGTATTTTAAGTCTCCTTGATTTCAGCACAGGGAATGCTTTACATCAGGGGTACCTAGTGACACTTTCTGTGCAGCCAGCCTGTGCAAGCCAAGGGAAGCTGTAGCAGTGCACCAAAGCAGATCTTTCCCACTCCCTCATGAAGCACTTGATCTGGTTGGCAGGGTGGGCATCCCAGGACTGGGGGCAGCACAGGGATTTTCTGGCTCTGGTTTCAGCAAATTTTGTTTCATTAAGCACCTGGGCTGTTTTAAAGCACACATTCCCATCCCTCATATCCTGTCCTGGCACCAGTAACATGCCCCAGCCAGCACTGAAAGCAGCAGGTTTTCTCCCCCCTGCACAATTAATGTGTGGTGGCACAGCACACATCCCCAGGTAACAGCACTCCCGGCCTCTGCAAGTGCCACAGTCTGCTGTGAGGGCACAAACTGCTGCCTGTGTCTGCCCTGCAGGAAAGCAGCAGGCACACGAAATGAGGTTTTTCCTCCTTTTCAATTTAACAGTCTCTTGGTACTACTCAGGTAATTATACCAGTGTGTCTCTTTGTAAGCTTTTTTTATTGTCCCTAGTATTCCCCCTGGCAAAGAACTATGGAAAACATCAATTTTCTAAAAGCACTCTGGCTTAAGCTGGCCACCAGTGATGTAATGTGGCCATCCCTGAAGTCCAGAGTGTACAACTATAACCAAAATGAAGTAATTTCTTGTTTCCAGAACAATTTCTTTAGCACTGCTAAGAAAGGTCTGTAGAATAGAAAACATACACGAACCACTTTTCTTTTTTTATTTTCCCTCCACAAGTACAAGAAAACATTTTTGAGGGTCTATTCTAAAAGGTATTTTGGTAAAATGCTTACCCAGCAAAACTCTAGTGAGTAACTCACCCAGATAGTGTCTGCTATCTGGCCTCTACCAGTGGAAAAATGCATATTCTCAGCCTCAATGCTTCCAGCAGTAGCTTTGGATTGGTGATGAGGACAGTATTTTCACCCCAACAAGTTATTCTAGCATTTATCAGCAAATGATGGACAAAAGGGTTTTGTAGTGAAAGAAGCACAGCAAAGCAGCATTATTTAAGATGAATGATGGCCAGTTTTGAGATGTCCAGTAAAATAATGATACAGGGTTTTTTTTTAAAATCATCTCTTAATAGATATTTGAAATTTCAGGAACCAGTCCTGAGTCAAGGACTGAGTCCAGTCCAGGTACTAACGTTAATGCTAAAGAATAAAATGCATCAAAAGGCTTAAGCTATTTGCCAAAATATCTAATTTCTGTCTTCTGAATGAAGCTTTTGTTTCAGTTTTTTAACAAGCCAGACATCAAGCTGATCAAGCTTAATATATTTGAATAAAACTTTTAAACTATAACAGTTTAATGTGACCAGAAACAGTATTCTGTAATACCAGCACATTCTTTATTATTTTTTGTTTTCCCTTTTAATGAGCAGATTGCTCCTGCTCTTGGAGAGTGCAAATAACTCTGGTGAATTGAAATGAGCCTACTTCTCTTAATAGTACAGCCATATATTTGCAGTCTCTTTAGTGTTCCTTCTGACTTTTAGAACTGTTCCTCTAAACTCATCCCTTTCATTAAAACACTTCCCAAAAAGCCCAGGTAACTCCCACACCTCATCCTGTGGTGTATGGATTGGCCAGTCTGTGGGTTACTGACATGTTTGTAAATGACCTCTTGGGTATCTTCACCATCAAATCATCTTGGAAGACCCAGGACCAGCTGGGAGATGTGAATTCCCCCCTTCTCAAAACTGCTGTGAATGAATCTTACAGTATGGGAATTGGGTATTGACCCATTTGTAAAAGAGGATTTACAGTGACTTTATAGTTCCCACAAATCCTTACACAGTCTTGGGAGCACATATGGCTGGTGTAGCTGCTGCCCTGGAATCTGCAGGTGAAACTACGCCCAGTCTCTGCAATCCAACCCACTGCTCCTTGGATCTATCCAGCCTCTCCACAGCCACCCTCCCCTACACAAATGGCACCAGTCTCACCCACAGCAACTGAGAAATGGCATCTTCTGCTCCTCCAGCCTTCCTGTTGCGCCACTTGTGAAACAAATGTCTGCCTCTCGTAGGGCTTTACATTTTAACTCTTGGCTCCTTCTCCCTGGCAAGTCTCCAGAGTGCTGCTCTTTGGTCTGGTTTATACTGTATTTAACTATAATTGTATAATAAAGTATAGTAAAGTATATATATATATATATATATATATATAATGTATATATAATATATATTATATATTTTATATATATAATATATATAAAATATACTTTACTATACTTTATATATATACACTTTATATATATATCTATATATATATACACATACACACTTTATGTTACTTTTTATATATATATATTAAAAGTATATAATAAAGTAAGTATAATAAAATTGTCACTTTCTGCCTGTCAGCAGGAGACCCTGTCCTTCAGTCCCAGTTAACTCTAAGGGCACACAGGTACGCAGAGAAGTTACTGTGATAAGCACACAGCTTAAACCTCCTCTCCCCTATCTAGGACACCTTAAGAAGTTAATTTTCTTCACACTTACTCAAGGCATTTTTCTTTGCTAGTCTTCCAGGCTTAATGCCACATGGTTTGTTTTCACAGTAACAGGATATGTAGGAAGTCAGCCCACCCCATCCATGCCAGGAAAGGGGCTCAGGCCCTTCAGCTTTTATTCTAAGGGGCACCCTCATTCTGAGCCATGCTCATCCAAAGCATGTGTACCACCCACCCTCTCCCAAAGGTTTTTCTAGATGGTGGAGCTCCCTCTGATAGTGTACCATCTTATTCATCACATGCCATGAGTTTCCAGTCACTGTGCACAGCATCATTCAGTGCAGAAGGGCCTGGATGAGGCTGGGTCCACACTGCACAGCTGTGCTGCTGTACTTTGGCTTTCCTCTAGGACACATAAAGCTCCACCCTATCAAAGTTACATTGTACCCAAAGTATCTCCTGTGGCAGCCCTCAGGGCTGGATTGTGCTGTGCAAGCATACACCATTTTTCCTGGTGTTTTACTCCAGAAACAAATTTGGGTTTGACCTGCATGTAAAAACAACAAACAAACAAACAAACAAACAAACATGCAAGGAAGAATTGCTATTTAGGCTTGTTAAAGTCTCAGTAGTGTTTCCTCCTCTTAGCTGATTTTTAGATAAAAAAAAAACCCTCTGGTAGATATAACAGCTTTAAATGCTCTATTACCCCTCTATCTTCTTTCTCACCAAGTTCTTGTCGAAAATATAAGTCTTTAGGCACTCAAAATGCTTTCCAGCCAACAGTCGGAAAACAGCCTTTGCTGAGCTGCATTTTCTATAGCATTTGCATAAAAATACAGTTCAATTCTCACTATATGCTGCAAAAATCTGACTCTTTTATTTCCAGTAAGTTGGAAACTGTCCATATTGCCATATGTAGCAGTTTTATCTTTCCTCATTCCTTTCTTATAAAGCACAGTCCTTGATGCCAGCTTGCTTTATGTTTTTCCCATTCACAGGGAAATGAAAAAAACCCAGCATGATTGCTGAAGAGACAGCAGCAGAACAATCACTTTGCTTACAATCCAGAACAGCAAAAATTCACCAAATCTAACCATTTAAGCCACCCCACTACAAAACCAAGGTTCAAACTCTGTGTTTTCCTAGTGACTGCTGGTTTGCAAGTGGGCTCTTAAAACACAAGTGATAGCAGTTTCCCAGTGTCTCACAAAGTGGGATGTTTAAAATAAATACTTGATATTCAGGCATTGAAGAAAACAGAGCTTCCTAGTTCTGGTTTTATGTGATACATTGTACTTAAATTCTGCGTGACAGTGATGCACTTCTGGCAGCAAAGTGGAATATCTGCAAACATTTGCAATAATCGGGTATAAAGTTGGTTCCCTGGCTGTTCAGGATGATTTCATTCATACAGACACAGATCATAGCATCAGCTTTAGCAAAGTTACAGGAAAGATAAATTCAGCCCTTTTAGTTTGTGTTTACAGAGTCATACATTTTTTACATTTCTACAGGCAGAGAGATTTCTGTTTAAATCAGCATTTTTCTGGAGAAGACTACAGCACCATCACATGATTTCAAGGTGATTATATATAAATGAAATAGATAATTCAGAAGGTAGCCCCTTGTACTCATCACAATGAGCGGGTGGCAACGATACAGTGAGTGTTTCCAAAAATGTTGAGCTTGCAAGAAGAGTTGTTTTTACTAATTGCACTGATTTTGGTCTGAATGCCAATTTTGTGTCCATCTTTACCATCAACAGACTGTACCAGCTCCCCAAATAGTCCAATTTTCCCTGGTTTTACACATCTAACAGCACCCACTGCTACTCAGGAATCATTAAGTCTAGGCCCATGTCAGCCCTTATGCCTTGTTTGCACTAAAAAAATAATTATTTAAGCCTTAAAAACATCTGACCTTCCATTTCTTTGCTTTGACCACACTGCAACGTTGAGAACAGAGCTCAGAAGAAAACACTTTCATCTGTCTCATTTCATTGTAACACCCTTTCTCTATCTCACAAAGCCAGGGTTTGGGGGTGGGAAGGGGGGAAAGTGGGTTTGGTTTTTTGGGGCTTTTTTTCTGTTGGATTTTTGTTTGTTTGTTTTTAGGGAGGCAGAGAGATGCCTCCTGAACACAACCAAGTGCAGTTGGAAGAAGCAGGGGCTCAGTTCGGCACTGTGCACATGTCCCAGTGTGGGGTGATGCTGTTTCCAGCAGCACCATAACAGAGAAGTCTGCTTGGCTTTGGACAAGTCTCTGCCAAATGACAAATGTCGCGTCCCTTGCACGTCTGCAGGGGAGCCCCCAGCTCCTTGGTGCTGCCCTGGGCAAGCCACCAGCTGGCACGGACTGGGAGGTGAGCTCCAGGCTGCCAGTATCCCCTTGTGCTGGGATGGGGAACAGCCGAGCAGACAGAGACGGCATCACCGCTTTGGAAGACTGGAATGGTTGAATGGGGAGGGAAGGAGGGAAAATGTTATTTCCTGAATGAGTCACCTCGAGTTAAAGCCTCTGGGTTGTGTACAGCAGCTGAGGCTGGTACTGTCACTCAGTGAGTAATAAAGGAGATGCCAGCTCCCGTCTGAACTCATTTTTTATTCTGGCACTCAGGGAATTCACTCATCTCGGTAACTCTTTGCAGCTCTTGCTCGTCACACATGCTGGGTAAGGGCTGCCTGTCCCAGAAAGGCAGACACCTCCCCAACAAATGGGGAAGCAAAGCCAAGCCCAGAGGAGAGAGATTTAGCCACGGTGTTCATTTTGGAATTTCCCACCTCAAGTGCCTGTACAGGTCACTCCCTGCTCAGCAAACCCTTCTCTCTCAGACTTTCACTCAGGCACAGACTCACACACAGGAGGCAGGGGGAGAATGACAGACTTTACCCATGCCAACTCTAAACTCTCATTTGCAAGGAAATTTGCCATTTGCCCTCTCAGGCAATAAATGGTCATTATGTTTTTGGGGGGTTTCCTTGCTGCTGTTCAGTAGCCACCTACTTTCAGGTAGGCAAGAGCCAGCCCTGCTTTTTAACACTTCTCATTGTGTCTTACAAGAACCAGCAAACTCACCCAGAACCTGTCCAGCTTCAGCAAATGATGCTTGGATCCAGTGGCACAGTGTGAACAGGAAGCTGCAATCAGTGCCATTTGGCTCCACTCATTTTGGCATACTGGAGTCCTGTGGGCACCATTCCTGCTGCTGGTACATTTTTAATTTTTTATATGAAAATATAAGTGCAACAGCATCCAAACTGCAAAGCTTCCCAAGGAGGCACATTGCCAGTGCTCCTCGTTGGCCAAATTGGGCAGAGGAGCAGGAACATCCCTGCAGCAGCAAAGGCACTGAGACAGGCAGGGGCTGGATAAGGTGGATTTCCCTGAACAATAACAGGTGAAAATGGAGACTTGTTGAAAAGAAACAAGAAACAAACAACCCACCCCCCCAACCAATCAACCGAAAACCACCCCAAACAAAAACCCTAAAACCAAACAGAAACAGGATCAAGGACAAAGTATATAAGTCAAGCTGTATGTCAGTGAGAAGGATTATACTAAAATTCTGTCTCACTAATGCCATCATTTTAGTTAACCTTTCTGCTTCCTTCAATACCTATCAGTCATCACATCCTCTTGCTGACTTCTGATCTTCAGCTGCTCATCTTCCAGGAAACTCTCACATGGTTAACTACTGGGAACAATCCCATCCCAGTAAAACAGAGCTACTAATCTTAGTAAGAGTTAGCACCTAAATTACTATTTCAGGACTAGGGCCCTGGCATAGGAAGCTTTCCAGGCAGGAGCTGCCATAAAACTGTTCAGCATCTAAAGAGAGCTATATAAATTGTTTAAGCAATGTTAAAACCAACCAACAACAACCCACTGGATCTGTGCCTGGTTGCACAATGCCAGGGCTGGAGCCCTTACTCCTCCCCAATCTCTAGCCCCATTGTAGCCTTTGGGCTTGGGGAATACCAGGCATTCCCAGGTTTTAATTGATGGAGCTTTTGAACTTTGCCTTTATCATCAAACCTTAACACTTAGCCAAGCTAACCTTGGCTGGGGGTTTTAATTAAATTTGTTAATTTCTTGTGTGTTGTAATTGCAGCACAGGTACAAGCTTGTCTTGGATTTCTGCTACACTGATGCTCATGGCCTCCATTTAGCATGCTTACCTGCATGCTGCCCCTCTCCTGGAAACTGAGTGGGTAATGTGAACTTCAGCACAAAAGAGTTGAAAGAGGCTTTCTGGTCATTCAAAAAGCCATCAGAAAGCATTTGAAGAGTATTTTGAATCTGCATTTTCAAGAGAATGAGTAAGACACACAACTGTACTATACCAGTAGAATGAAAGTGGTGTTAAAAAAGGTTAAATTATGCCAGACAGATCACTAACCCTGGATTCTAAATAAATACAATATAAAAATATGGAAATCATTCACAGAGAGAGTTACAGAGTGAGAAGTTGAAGCTCATCTTGGGTACTCACATGTGTTTGTGCCCAACAGAAGGTAAGTCACCCCACTGCATTGAGGGGGCTGTCTCACATGCTGAGAAACAGTCCATGATTTCCATAATGGTAAAAGGACAAAGTCCTTCCTGGATGAGGCTTGAAGTGACTGTGCAGCCTCAGAGATAACAAGCAGTTAAACCAGATTTTGCCACAGGGCTAAATAACGAAGATCAATGTTTAGCAAGTAACTTAGGCATCAGAATCATCCAATTTTTTTTTTCACTTGACAGAATTGAACTCAGAAGAATGAAGAAATGTACACTGAGTAATTTCTCCAACTGTAGTGTGCTGACTTTGTCAGCCATGATCTAAGTCCCTGAAACCTCCATGCAGAGTGTTTCAAGCTTGTTCCCCTGACAGCCAGAAGCATGAGCACACAAGGGGTGCCACTGGCAAGGAAGGGTGAAGGAGGCAGGCGAAGGATGCTACTCTGCTGGTGGGTTGAGCCTGCAGGTCCCCATGCTGCTGCCACAGTTCCAGTCTGCACCACAGATGCTCATCTCCTCTCCTCCACACCCTCCTGGCCTACCAGACTTGCATCTCATCTCCAGCACTAAAGGGTGGGAGAAGCTCCTTCCTTCACCTCAGGGCGAGCTCCAGTCTCCTTCACTTGTGTGTCATGCTCCCACCACCTAAGGGTGGGCTGGACAATGGCCTGGCAGCTTGGGGAAGCACACGTTTACTATTAAAGGCACTGGGATAAAACTTCTTGTTTCATTATCCTTCCTTCTGAGGATGAGGATATTTTTAAAGTTTGGGAAAGGATTCAAGTCAGAAGAGAAAAAAAAACCCGACCATTTCTAGGCATATTTATAAAACAAGTAGTCTTTTTTTATTATTATTACTGGTTTATTTTTGCACAGGCTGTGTTTTCATAATTGGATCGTTTTGCTTGTTTTGAGGGTTTGTTTTGTTGTCTTTTTTTTTTTTTAAAGGAAACCAATGAAAAAAATCATCATCCTAGTGGCTAGTAATTTTCAGGTTAGATATGAGGTAAAATTAGAAGCAATGATACAACTTTTTGGAGAGCATAGAGGAACGGAAGTGCTGCTCATTTCAGCTGCTGCACGGTTGTGCATTTGTGGCAGGCTGTGGTCTCGCAGACCACACGCAGACCTAACAGCCTCTATTTTTTGGCATGTAACTGTAGATCATACTCTAACTCTCTGCCTTCCTCTCCAGAGCTGTTAAATGGAGCCCAGAGGATTTTTCTGCCACTGACTGGATCATCAGTAAATGGGCAAGATGCGCTTGGGATAAAGACTCAGATTCCCACTCCAGTTTTTTACGTCGGTCCCTCCAGCAGCCTTCAATGCACAAACTGCTTTTCTGGGAGCCTTGCTGATAAGCAGGTTTTCTGCCCCAGCCATAAAGCGCTTCTGACAGCAAGAAAGGACCTACAACCCTGCAATCCCTGGGAGGAGGCCAAATGATGGCCCAGCCACCCTTACTCAGATTATTTCAACAAGCCAGCCAGTCACCCCTTTTTGTGGATTTGCCCCCACCTGAAGCAGCTGCACAGGACAAGCCAAGCCCATGGCCCAGGGGGTGCCCTCAGCCACCACACTGTGCCTGGCTCCTGCCACCCTAAATGCACTGTCAAGGCCTGGGGCAACCTTTGACTGTCTTTGATGAACATCACACATATTTTCAGGCAATGAATCCCTGCTGTGACAAAAAATACAAAACAAGGGAAATAAAATTGCATAGGTTGTTGTTTCAGCTCGTGATAATGACTCCAGCAGCATCTGCAGGCTGACACACTGCTTAGATTAATGTCGCTTTCAAGAATGTGGCTTGATTTTTCCTTTTAACATTTGTCTTTACCAACAAGCCCCTCACCTTAGCACCGAATAATTGACTCTACATTTAAGATACTAGAGCTTGTCACAATGCTTTAAATATTGGGCTGCAGCTCTCCCAAAGCAAAGGAAAGCAGCCTAGGGGACAACATAGCCTCACCTGCCTGTGCCATGATGGGTTTGGGTGTGCTGGACCACCAGATGCCCTGGTGAGGACAAGCAGCTCCTCACCACTGCTCCCAGGCTTCTCAAAATATATCAAAGCTGAAGGGTTTCCCCCAGATCTGCTTTGTGAAAGGATAAATGGAAAGCACTGCTTGTCATCTAATCCCCCACAATACGAGGCCAGGCAGCTCTTCATTGCTTTCTTCCTTTCTAAAACTTTTTAGTACTTTAATTAATAATATAAAAACACTTTTCGTTCACTGGTAGAAGTGACCAAGGGCAATCACTGTATAACAGAGCCTCATGTTCATTTTCAACCACACACCAACCATCTTCCTGTAGAACCCACACCAACAAAAACCATCTTGACTACAAACTACCTTACCGCTTTCTCTAAAGAGATATTTTTCAGTGGTATTTTAAGCACCAAAAAGGAAAAAAGAGAGGAAACTCTTTAAAGTCAGCAACAGAAAGGTAAGATCTGTTTAGATAAACACAAACGTGATAGCACAATTTGCTTTCATCTTCTTTCTATCAAATCTAAAAAATTATTTTTAATTGATTCTTGAGGCAGTTTTTGAAGTTCAATAAATGCTTCAGAAATCAGTTGGGAGTCCACAAATGTTAATAGTATTTATCTCATTTCAATAAAAATGGCCTAATTAACATGCCAGCTGCTAAAATGTGTGATACCAACTGTGTCCTTCTGCCAGCCTGCAGGGAAGCATTCCTACTTACTACTCAGTTTTGCTTTAAGAGACCATTTAGAAAACATACCCATTTTACTGCATTCAGATAATAATTACTTCACTAGTGCCCTACCCCCAAAAATGGCTTTAAAAGTCCCTGGCAGCTCTTCCAACAAGCTGAGCTCAGGCTGGCTTTCTTTGAGAATATTTTTTCCACAGGCAAGTAAAACCTCATTTGCTTTCCCATCCATCAGCACAGAAGGAGCCAGGTGAGCACAGTGCCTGTCTGAGGCAAGAAGTTTTTTATTATGGCTCTGCTACGTGGAAATAAATAATCTTTGCTCAGCTCTGCTGCTGTCAAGCCACAACCATCGGCTGCAGCTCCCTGGACTGTGTGTAAGCACCCAACCTCCAGCTCCAAAATTTGAAAGTCACGTTGCAATTAGCACAAGAGCAAGAGTCTGTTGCCTTCACCCATCTACACGAACTAAGGATGACCCACATTTTTGGCTTTAGAAACATCTTTTCAACTAGTGTTTATGCATTGTGGTTAGATTTCTGAGACTCTTGGAATCAAAGTCATTAGGAGCTTTCAGGAGTGGAGTGATCCTGTGTTTGAATGGGCACAGCATCCAACCCAGGTTTGAGGCAGGAATAACATTTGGAAGCTCATTTTGAAACTTAATTTGCTGCTTTAGGCTCCTTAAGCCAGCTACTGCTGCTGCCACTCTCCTGCCCAGCTGTGGCACACTGAGGGCCTGAGACATTGCTGTGGTGCTTTGAGGACACGCTAATAGTAGCAGCATTAATAATATGCCAAATTAAACCATGTCATTAGGCCACAAGGTAAGTAGCACTGTACAAGTATTTCCAGAGAACATGCAGGACACTATTCAATAAAGTACTGCTCAAGCCAAAGACATTGGCAAGACCCAACTCAGAAATGCCACCAACAAGTGGTAACACCAAAAATTTCCACATCTAATATGTATCTCCAGTGTAAAGCTGCATTAATAACTCAAGATCTCAGCTCAGGAAAAATAACACGCTGGCCTTTAAGAATCAGGGTTTCATTCTCAGATGATGTGAATGCCTCTTCTTTGTGCTTACATTTGTAGCTGTGTTTCCAGCTGGTGCCATACCTGCCAGCAAGCTGTTCAGGCAGTTAAATGATGCTGGATGTGCCAAGAAATAGTCATTTTACCCAAACCAGCTTGAATAGCAACACACATGCCAACCTGCCTGCAAAGCCCTGTCCCCTCTCCATGGCAGACAAAAGTAGCATGTGACTGGCTGTGCCACAGGCGTCCCCCAGTGCAAGCCCAGAGGAGATGCCAGCAACCATGCCAAGAAACCCTTTTCTCACTGTTTTAGAGCATCCCAAATGCCTTACCATGACCATTCTATCCTATAAGAGCCAGCATAGAGGCTGTGAAATCCTCATCATGTTCAGACAGACCTTTGATGGAGAATCACAGAGGGAACTCAGCCCCCCATGGCTGAAGAGCAGCTGTGCAGGATGCAATCCTAAAAAGCAGGCCAGAGTCTGCAAAAGGCAGAGCAATGATAAGCAAAATTAAGCAGCAATGAAGAGCCACGACAGCAACAGGTCCTACATGTGGCTACCCAGAAGCTGGGCCCACAAGTCCTTGTCATCCTGCAGCTCCTACCCTGGACACTGGCCCAGCAGGATGCAGCTCAGACACTTCAGTGCAAGGATCTGAGTCCATATTGCCAGTGGATGTGGATTTAATCTAAAACACGAGTCACCAAATGAGCTGATTTGGCTCTCCTACCTCATGCTGCAATAGAAAAAGGGTAGTAAACTGAAAGCAGGACTCTGTTTGAAGCAGCACAACCCATTTGACTATTTCCTGAGCCCCCTGTGCAAGTAGAAACAGCATCATACACCTGCTGTCATCCTCTTTTTTACCTATTCCTTCCCAAATGCCATCTGTTAACATGGACTGTTAAAAGGGTAATGGATTTTCCACTGCTCACATTAGCATCCTGCTGGGTCAGGGGCACAAGAAAATCTTCCCACTGCAGCACCTTCAGACCCACCACAGTTTCAGGCTCTGGCAAACACCAGAGAGACATCCTACCTGCATCCCAGATGTGCACAAGACTCTGAGAAACCTTGCCAGTGAAAAGACAAAGTAAGTGCTTCAGCTCAGTGCACTGCCAAAGTTTAGGCAAAGTACAGTGCTCTAGAGCACAGGGGGGACCGGAAGGGAAAATGTGTTCTGCAGCCATGGTGAGTACACGCCCAGCAAATCCCATCTATGACTCTGTGAGGCCCAGACTGCTTGGTGCCTTTCAGTGGAGTTCTGACTGCTGTTTCCCCTTGTGCTGAAATAAACCTCACAGTCCTGTGGCAGGCAGGGTGACACACTGGTGTCTGTCACCACCGTGGGCAGCCTGTGCAAGGGAGATTGAGGCATCAGCTCCTCCCACAGTGATCAGAGTTTCTGAAATGACTCCACTGCCTGTCAGCAATCAGTCTCAGGGCACCCCAAGTTCACATAAAAAGCATAACTGAAGAGAAAGTGAGACAGACCACAAGCAGAAAAAGCCACAGGAAGGCTGAATAGATTATGAATACCCAGTTCTTCTGAATTCACTGTGAGATGCTGAGCACAAAGCCTGGCAAAGATCCTCCAATGCCACACAAGGAATCAGGGTAAAACCATGGGAGTTACTTAATGCAAAGGTTAAAACACAAACAGTTTCAGAACGTGATTGGAGATATTCACAGGAGGCCAGCCTGGCCGAGACCATGGGGTGCAATTGCTTCTGTGTTGTCCTTGAGGACATCTTTGATGACCAGAGCATGGCCACAGGTCCATGTGCAAACACTGGGGTCTGTACCATAACACTGGGCAGTGGCAACCCACGAAGGCAGGGGAGAGGACACTGGAGAGGCCCCTCTGCCTCCAGCCACCCAACCAGAGGCAAAAGGTGCCCTCCTGGGGGCCGTGGCACCATGTGGAGCACATCAGGCTGTCTGCTACGTAGTCCAACCAGGGATTTCAGCCACCAAGGACAACTTTGAAGATCTACAAACATTTTGCTCAATAACTAAGTATTTTTTTTCTGATTTCCCTTACCAGGCTCTGTGAAAAGGCATCTCAATAGCTGCAGTATTTTCAAATTTCTCAGCTAAGCTTCTTTTGAAGTGCAATTAAGGGGTACTTTTGGCATTACAGACTGGGAGGGGCAGGCAGCAGGTTGGTGTACTCCAGACCTACATGTTCATGGACTAGTCCCTGTAAATCATCACTCCCACTCCATCTGTGGTGCAGGCTCCCCTCCCGGGGCACCCACTGCAGACCCCTGAGTCCTGGATGGGGCAGACGGCCCAGCCACCCCCTTCCCCTCTTGGGTTTATTTTGGGTCACCCGTATTTCACTGGAGAGGTCAGACTGTGGCAGCACAGCCACGGCTGAGGCCCTCCCCAGAGGGAGGAAGGGAGCACACAGAGCTTTTGAAGCAATGATAAGAGAACACTGCAATTAGAGGAGTGTAGTTTCTCCAGCAAATTTGCATTTTAAATTACGTTTTGGCATAATTGTGTTTCATTTTTCTTTTCACTCTGACTTCTGTAACTTTTATTATTTCCTTAGGATGGTTTGAAATGCTGTATAAGACTACAATAAAAAAAAACCAAAACAAACACAACCCTGATTTTATATAAATTTTTTTTTTCTAAAAAATATTCCTTTGAGATTAACCATTGCAGGGATTCTGGCTTGCTACCCCAAGCTCAGCAGAAAGCAATGGGGGCTTTAGCAAAGATTTCACCCCAGCCACCTCCTGGCCAGCCAGACACCCTGACCCCACCAAGAGGAAAAATCCCAATTACCAGCCCCTTCATTCCAGAAGTTCACAGCTTGGCCCTGAGTGCTAAATCTAGTGATCTCGAGGTCCCATTATGCAAAGATACCCCGACAGCTCTGCTGTCAGGACAGATTAACCCGTGGCCACAGAACCCTCATCCCCTCCATGCTGCTGCTGATTGTATGAGAAGTCAAACAGTACCACTGTGGCCAATCTGTTGCTCCTACATTTCCCATCCCTTCCTCACACCTCCTTGCCACTCACCAAATACTCAGTGCTGCCCTGGAATTAGGAGCAGGATGCTTGGCCCCTGACAGGGCTATAAACATGCTGAGCTCCCACAGCTGGCTGTCCATGCCATGGGAAAGATGTGCGAGTTAAGAGAATCACCTCAGCTCCCTCAATACACCAAAATAAGGGTATCTAGATCTCTCCAGCAAGCTCTGAAGGGCAAAGAAAAGGCAGTTGAGATGCACTTCAACCCATAATGAAACAACACTGCTGCTATTGTCAGGCATCTGAATGGAGACATGAAGGTTAGATGAGCCTGTGTTATATTTAATGCTGTCAAATACTGTTTGAACACAAAGTGTGGTTTGTGTTATGGCTGCACTCCCTGCCTGCAAGGCTGTCCTGCAGTCTGAAACAACCTCCAGCAAGTAATGGGCTCATTTTTTTGTAATTGCAGAACTCTAGTCAAGAAAATGATGGGGACTTTGTATTTGAATGTCACCTCCAATATGCAATTTTCCTTTTTTAAGACCCTCATCTGGATGCTAATGCCAGATGATTATGTTGGTATATGAAGCCAGTGCAAGCAGGTCTAAGTAAAAGGCCACCAATTCATATCCCATCAGAACAGTGGTCGTGGGTTTATTGGCACAGTGGTCCCAATTTCGACCTGAGTTAAGCCAATAAAAATTAAAATTAAAAAAAAAAAGAATTGATGGCTGTTGGGGGAAGGTCCATGGCTGCTATTAATCTGCACATCTCCAAAAGCAGTGTTTCTGCAGAGACTGACCCTGAGTGGATATGTCCATCCCAGCCAGCGAGACCACACAGGACATCCCAGGGGTTGTTGTTGAGGCAGGGGCAAATGCTGCTTTCAGCCTTGTTTGCAGAGCTTTTCTTTGTAAGCTGCTTTAGCTATTACACACACTGTGCTTCTGACAGAGGGAGCAGCAAAATGGGGTTTTCCTCCCTCTTCCCCCATGCAACACTTTCACTATGTCTAAATTTTGCCACTATAAAAAACTCTACATCTGGGATTTGTTTTTTTGGGTGAGGTTTCTTTGGGAGGGGAAGTTTTTTTCAGTCTTTTAAGGCAGGGGAAAGAAACAACTCAATAAATCAGTACTCTATTTTACTGCATTGGATTAAGACAATATCCTTAGGATACCACTATTAATTAATGATCCAATCCTTATAGCTTCTCCACAGAAGGATAAAAGTTGGCAGAACAGAGAAGCTCCAGACGGAGGAAAACCTCTGCATCAGATAAGGCTTTATAGAGTGACAAGCCCCTGCCACTCATGTTTAGGGCCACAGACATAAGCCGCTTGTTGTGCTGCAAGTCAGCTAAAAATACCCTAAATACAAACATTTTTCTTCTCAAAACCACCTGTTACATCAGAGGCATTCAGAACATTCTGATTTGTGTGTAGGAAGCACCTTGTTTTTTCTAATGAAAGAAAAAGTTTAGAGCAGTAAAAAATAAGAGGGAAAAGGATGAACTGTGGCCACACCCTAGCTTCAAAGGGATCCCGTTAAAAGTTCATGGAATAAAAAGTTACATAGCACTAGCAGATCACCTGCAAGCGCACACTGGGTGAAATTTTCAACTGATTGACTCACCTTTTTTCTTTTTTTTTTCCTGCAAAAGCTGAAATTTGTTCTCACTTCTAAGCTTTTTGAAGAAAGCAGCTCATGTGGGTTTGATGTCAAGTGCACTGTATTAATAACAGCCCAAATCCAGAAGCCGTAGGCAGGAGCATAGAGCTCTTTACAACAGTTCCAGTTCACAGGCAGGAGACCTCTAAGCCAGCACCTGAAGGGCTTCTTGAACCAGTAAAATTGGCTGCAAAACCTTTCCAAAAAAACTAACTTTAGCAGATTAAAATGAGTGCAGTAGAATGCAACACAGACTGCGACCAGCAATCCATTCCCACAGGAGCTGTACCAGCCAAGCCACCACCCTGGCCCTTGCTTCAGCATCACAAGGACACACACGGCTCGCCCTGCTCCTTTGAGGTATTCAAACATTTTGGACTTTTCCTGCATAAGGGGGCCCTGGGTGAGCCAGGATCTCAACTCACACAGTCAGGTCTAGAATTCACATGCACTGACCCCCCAACACAAGAGTCAAACCCAACCCCCCCACTCACATCTCCTGTTCCCAGCCCCCACAATCCCAGTTTACTTAGGCTATAGTAACCACTTATACCATATCCTCAAAGTTACACAATCTTCTGTGTTATTGGAGTGGGCTTTTTTTAACTGATGAAGATTAAGTATTTCATTTCGCCTCTTAAAATCTGTGCTCTGTATCATCTCATGGTTTTAAAATGCCTGATAGGATTAAACTCAAGAATTTTCTCCATTAGGACCACTAAAGCTTTTTCAATTTGAATCTTCATTTTTTTTTGATAAGACAAAGAGGATACCATACAAATCACTGGAGTTTGTTATTTTTAAAGAGTGCTCCCCACCCCATCTTCAGAAAGAAAAGGATAATTTGAATTTTAGATTTTAAACACTGATCTCACTTGAGACTCCTTCTATCCTAGATAGTGATGTTATGCTTGCTGTCTAATTAGAAAAGATGGATTAAGCAATAGATTTATCGCCTACCTTGAAAATTACCATGACCATTATTATAATAGTAATGTCTACATCCTGCAGAATCCAAAAGTGCTTAACCAGATAAAGAAATCCTGTTTTCACCACACACATGTAATAGCACTGGAATCTGGAACATTTCCAGGGAAAAAAAAAAAAAAATCGAGCCAGGATTCAATCTAGTGTGTATTTGTGCTAGGTGTAAAGTACATCTGAGGGGTCCTCACTCTTGTGAGTTTTCAGTGTAATTCATAGGTTTAAAAATAAATGTGTACAGAGGAAACAATAGCAATCCTCCAACCTCCACAAAGTAAAAGGAAATTAAAAATAGTCTTGCTTGAGATGGGTTTAGATAATTTAGGTGCCTAAACCCACAACCAGACTCTGAAATTTCTGCTTTAGATGTTGTGGAAATCTGTATGCATCTCTTTAAAAAATGCAGTACTCCTCAGCAGTCTTCTGGAGAGACAGAAATATTTCAGCCATAGCAGACATCATGGTTAGATATCAGAAAAAGGTTCTTCATTCAGAGGGTGGTTGGGCACCAAAACAGCCTCCCCAGGGTGGTCACAGCATAGAGCCTGTTTGAGTTTAAGAAGCATTTGGACAACACACAGGCCCATGGTGTGACTCTTGGGGATGTTCCTGTGCAGAGCCAGGAGCTGGAATCAATGATCCCTGTGGGTCACTTCAGTTAATTCCATGATGTTGGTGCCCTACACACACCAAAACCCAAACAGGGTAACAAAATTAATAGTAGTAGACAAATACTCACGTGCCCAAAGGTGCTGGATGAGTATAGCCTGTAAAGCAAAGAGAAGCCAATGCTGGCAGCTACTGTGGCAATGAAGGGGCTCAGTAAGGGTTTCTCACTAACCTCATCATTCCTTATCCTTCAGGCCACAACACAGCTGCAGAAGTACATCACCTTTGCCTGCTGGTTTGCATTTCAAAGCCTGCATTCCCATATCATTTCCAAAGATCATTACAGAGACTCCTTAAGGCAGCAACTATAAAACCGCACACCTTTAGAGCAACAAACCTCGATAACACCAGGCAGGAAGACAGCACAGGCAGCGTGAGGTTAACAGGGCAAGTCCAGGCTGCCTTCGTGAAGCTGAGACAACTCTCGACCAGAAAAGCAATGCCTAAAAACGACTGTCTGCACCTGGAAGGTGGGTGCTCAACAGGTGTCTGTTGTAAAGAAGAGGGAGAACCTAAATGTTGCACTTAATCCTCTTAACTCAGAGGAACATGACAGGAAAGGTGGTTTTTAGCCAAGCATGTAAATCAGGGCAGTTTGCAGTTGTAGCTGGTTTTATAGAATCGTGTGCTAAAATCAGTAATTCTTCCTGGCCAGAAGGAAGATTATCATCTGTTGTAAATTGTCATACTTCAAAATAGCACATTAATTGCTGTGATAATTTACACCAGCTGAGAATCTCCCCTGGGGACTGTGTTTATTACTCAGCTTTGTGTTTCAGACAATAGCGGTCCCTATCAGGGATGGGGTCCTGTGGTACTTTTATCATACTCATAATAATGAAAAGAGATATAAACCTTCTGTCTTTCCATTTTGGATAACTAATGCATCAGCTGAATTGGACTTAATTGCATAACCGTGGAAGTGAAGCCTGGAAGCACTGATGGAAATCACCTTTGGGGCTTTTCTTCCCCTTCTCCCCCCACCCCCAGTTACTTTTTACTAAATGATCATCCACATATTTATAACACTGCAGAAAACACACACTTATGTTTCAGTGCATAAATAGGCAAGCTACATTTTTCCTTTACAAAACCAATTTTAAAATGCGTGTAGGGAGCAGATGAGAAGGGTGTGTTGGGGTTAAACTGCTCAGCTCTTGAATTTATCCAAATAAATAGTGAAAACATTTTTGGCTTGCTTCCTCGAAATATGACCTGTCAGTTGTGTTCAACTTGATAAGGTCTTTTAAAGCTAAAAGTAGTTGAGTGGGTAGGGCTGGCAACACCCTGCAAAGTTACTTTGGCTTTTCTTTTAAAAGCAGAGCCCTGTGAAACATTCTTTATTAATGCAGTAAATGTTTTACAGAAAAAAAAAAATTTGCAACCCAAATAACCAGCCTACAGTGATACCCCAAGAAAAATGCACTGGTGGGGGTTGCTGGGCTGCCTCTCCATGCATCCTTCCCTCTGGGTCCCACACCAAGCCCCGCTGTAGCCTGGGGCAGGAGCAGCTCAAGGAGAGACGCTGGCAAGGCTGGCAGCTCCCACAGACCCCTTCATGTGCCAAGCACCAGAGCAGGGGCTGCCCCCGCTTTTAGTCACACAAAGTCCAACATAGGCGCTTTCTGTTACCAGTTCACCTGCAGCCAAGCTGGAGAAAACCGGAAGATTTGCAGGAGCTCTTTTGTTCACTGCATGGCCCCTTTTCCCCGCTCCTAATGCAAACAGGCTCTTAACGATCTAAACAGCAGCTCGGAAATGTTTAGAGCAAATGCATTCCCAGCGGCTGGTAGAGCTGTCACTGCCTGCCAGGCAGCCGTGGGGAACAGAGAAAGGAGCCAGGTGGGGCTCCCGAGGACGGTCAGCATCTCCAGCTTTTAAAGATCTCCAGCCTTTCTGGAGTGATGGAGCTGCTTTTCCTATAACCCGTGTAGGCTGGACTTGGTCAGTCTACATGCTGCAAGCTGCAACCTTGCATGCTGGCAACCAGCCCCCTCCAGAGACAGATGTTCCATCTGCGTTGTGCGTTCCCATTTCTGCCACACTCCTGGATACCAAGAGCAAAACTTCTGCCTAGCAAAGTGGTGCTACTCAGCTTCAGCACAATATTTGGACGCAGGCCTAACCCAGCACTGTTACCAATCTAAACTCTGATGTCTGTATTTGGAATAAAATTTTGTTGCATGAAATTTGAAAAAAAATCAGAGGAAGTCTGAGGCATGCTATAAAATACCTGATGTCAAGATAATCTCCTTCCAAATTCAGAAAGACAGTAGCAGCCATAATTTAGTATGATCAACTTCCCCAATAAACAGGCTGAGTTGTTCAGAGATAACATTTTGGGGCATGGGAGCAGGGAAAACAGTAAGGCATGAAATAGATTCACTCCCAGGAGCCATGCCATGGGGTAAAGACAGCACTTCACCCAAAAATACACCTGTTAGGGATCCCCTGCCTCCCTCCCAGCAGCACAGGCTCTTCTAGTTAATCCAAGTGACAAGAATGGGCAGGTTCATCTCTTTTCCCTCAGTGCATCACCACCAGGGCCCGTGGTTCTTTGCTGTAAGGAATGGCAGCTCCCAGATCCCAATGGAGCGGGTACCATGAGTTTGCACTGCTGGAGCAAGGAGGGTTGAGGCTGATGAGCAATGCAAAGGGCAGCAAAAACATCACCACCTCCCCTGCCCTCTTCCAACTGAGCACAAGGCTGTGGGAGAAGCTATTCCCTCAGGTTTGTACATGCCTAATAACTAGTGGGCTGTGGCACTCAGCAAATTGTTGGTCTCAGGCTTTTTATTCCTGCTTGTCGAAGCACAAATGTCATTCTCTGTGAAAACAGGTGATTTTTGCTCTCAACCTGTTGGTTCAGGTTTGTACTCCCAGCCTTAGCAAAAAAGCTAGGAGGGAAGGAGGGAAGTTGCTATTAAGCTGCAGAGGCCTTTGATCTGGTCTATTATGTTTTACAAGGCTTTAGAACTGGACAAAAGTTAGGGCCTGTACCTCTCATCCACTACTGTCTTGAGAGGCAAAGCAGCATCAAACGCAGCTGCACAAGCTCCTCCAACCCATCCTATGGGTATCCTTTGGCCTCCTTAGGTTTTTTTAGAATGCACCACGGTCACCCTGGGGACACATGGTGGGAATTAGGTCTGGGAGGGTAGGGCAGATGATAATTTTACTCCACCCTGCCATGCAGCATTTCTGGCAGGACACTCTCACTCCCTCTGCAGAGGAAGCTTTTGGGGGCTGCAAGGGAAGGAAGAGCAGGATGAGGCAGCAGGGCTGCCAACAAGCCTCCCTCTGACTGATGGTTTCTCTGCTTGGATGGACTTTGCCACCACATGACTTGAAGCTTGGTTAAAAGACAGCATGTCTGACCTTGCCCAGATGCAGCCCATTCAGCTCATTGGACTAATGACACACTTTAATACAAATTGAAATGGTTCAGTTAGATATTCTTAATGCATGGCAGGGTTTCCTTCTGTGCTACTCCTACAACACGAATTTCTTTAAGAAAACTTACTTTTTATTTAGCAAAAAGTTAAAGTATTTTCAAGACACTGCATGGCAGAGAAAAAATAACAGAAAATCATCTTCAAAATAGCCCTGGCTACTGGGAGAGCTATTTGTGCACTTTAGAAAACATGACTTCCAGTGGGCCAGGAGAAATAATATGGTGAGCACATTGTAGCAAAGAGGTCAGAGAATGTGGCTCCTTTCCTTCCCTTTTGTTTGAAACACCTAGAAAAGCAGCTGCTATTTTTCTCACGCATCAGTTGTGGTGTGCTCAGCCCACAGGCTTGTTTCAGAGCTGCAGAGGATCCCACCAGGGCCTGTGGGAAACCAGAGCTCCACACCTCTGTTAGCCAGTGCCAGAATAACCTGCCTGATGCACACAGCACCGTGTGTTAGAGGCTGCTCCTGAAAGTGTGGGGCTAAGGCATGAGGTTCTCTGCTGCAGAGAACCATAAAGTCACAATGAGCTTGGAATGTATTATAGTGGCCTCATCCTTCACTCTTCTGTACAGGAAAGACAAGGCAAGCCCTCTCTGCTCCAGGGAGATGCTTACACAGAGAAAACTCAATCTCTAATGTAACACGTTCACAGAGTTTAAGAGAGTTTTGTAGCAAGCAAAAATAACCCACCTATGGTTATGTTATAAACACTGGCAAAAGCAGATCAGATCAGATCAGATCAGATCAGTCTGATAAAATGCTTAAATAACACCCCAGGTTAATTTTAGTGCAATTACAATTTCCTGCAGCAGCTGATTAATGGAGATGTCAGTGACACTTCACTGTATGGCATGTCTTGCAACAGCTCCTGGTGACCCTCACCTCCTGGCCCCTTCTCACACCAGTCTTTGCAGCAGCAGCAAGTTTGCATTGAAGCATTCATTCCCCTGCTTTGGATTCCACAAAATAACAAGGAGAGCATCTGAAAAAGGCCTGAGTTCTCTTTTACTTGACAGCCTCATGCTAACATTGTTGAGGGTGACTCTTGCTCAGACTGTAAACTAAACCAATAAGATGTGAGGCTTAGCAGGGGCAAAGCATGTCCTACAAACAATAAAAATCCCTGCCAGCTGTCAATTAAACTGAGCAGTAAAAAAATAAAAATAAAAATCCCTCTCAGACATTAGGCATATTAGTCCTGCCTCATCCAAAAGCCTTACTGACCTTGGGAAAGGGAAAACATCCTGTGGCTGTACCTGCCCTGGCTGATTTCCCTGGCAGGGAAACCCTCTTCATGTCCCTAAGCTGCCCATCCCCAGAAAGGCAGCACAAGTACCTGTCTGCAGTCAGCCCTGCCACCTGTGCACTGTGGTGCCTTAATGAGAGTGTCCCCTGCCCATCCACTCCTTCTCTGTGGCCTTGTTTTCCCATGCTGGAAAAAGCCAGAGCAGCACCCAGCTCGACATCCCTACTCATGCCCAGCACTCAGCTCTCCCAGTGTCCCAATGGAAAACTGCTCCAGTGTTGGCCTGAAGTAACCCATTTGTCTTCTTCCTATTTAACAATAAGGAAAGACATATTCCCTGACTGAAGGGCACTGACGTTGAAAGTCTTGCCATACATCCCAGGAAGGAGAGCTGAACTCTGCCCATTTTCCATCTGAATTGCATCCATCAGAGCCAGCTCTGCTGCCTCGAAGGTGGGGATGAGAGGTACTGCTTCTTTGTTTCTGCTCAGTCTCAGTGAAAACAAAATTCTCATATAAAAAAAGAACATTTCCCCATGTACAAATAAAGGCTTGGCTGAAGTCTCTGGGTAAGGTACCTCCCTGGAAGTCTTTCCAGTGGATGTGGTAATTTGTTAAACATTTCCATCTGCTGAGGAGTCTGGTCATCAATTTGTCCTTCTAAATTCTTAAGTGGCATTGGTTTTCCAACATTGAAAAATGGGAAATTTTATTTGTGGGAATATTCAAAACAGAAAATATTGCAGACATGCACACAGGGGATAAAAGGGGTGGCAGGTAATGCACAGGCTTGCTCTTGCCAATTAGTATGAGGGGTTTAGGAGTACTCACAAACTCTTCATGAAAATGGCCTTTTAGGGAGGCTGACATCACCCAGATGTTTTTAATCACAATGACTCTGGGACTAATTTCTCTGCTTATCTGCCACTGCCCTCCAGCACTGGTTCCTGTTGATTAAATCTGCCTCAGAAACAGAGTACAACTTTGGCTGGAGATATTCAGTTTCCTGGTGACTGGATGTTAAGGCTTCACTGCATTTTCACATAAATTAACAGAAACAAGGGAGAGCAGATCCATAGCATACTACCTCCTTTGTCCTGACATGGGTTCAGAGTGTGTTCCTGTCCCTCTCTCCACAAAAGTAGCCCAATGTGTCCTCACACCCGCGCAGGCCAGAAGCCAGTGGCCACAGTTTCCAGAGGGGACCAAGACAGCTTCATGTTGAAGGGCAAGAAGATCATATTTGAATTCAACATCCTCTGCCCTTAGTGGTAGAAACAGTTCATCCCACAAGTGCCAGTCCATCTCCCTTCCACAGATGGAAACCTCACAGGGATATGTGAGATTCCACAGTCTGAGACCAATCATGCCTCTCAAGCCAGTGAAGGCGTCGGCATTGGACTCCACAGGGCGAGAGAAAGTTTATGGAGTAAGGCCCCTGCTCCAAACTGGAACAAAGTAGCTGTACCAAAACAGCCTGGTGAGGAAGCAAAGGCAACATGAATCACTGGCAGCCCAGTGACCCAGCAGCAGCCAACAAACAGTAGTTTTTCTTCCAAACCCTAAGCAATTCTCCAAGTTTCAGAACACTTTAAAAAGCCCTTATGAGTGTGGAGAGGGATTTGGGCTTATTAAATTAAGTGCGATTTATTTTTTGTAAATCTCTGGGAGGACTTTACATCAAAGCCTGGTCTTGAGAGATATTTTCAGTCATTAATTTTCATTGGCTTCACTGGGGAGATGTATATTGCATACAGCTTAAACTGTTTCTCTGAGCCACTTTCAGAAAGCTACAGGGAAGAAAAGCCTCTCCTGACTACAGGTGAGCCCTCATTTGATGCCCCTATTACATAGGACCTGGGGTAGTCTGTATCTCTGTTTTGATCCAAGAAGCCCCCTTTTAGGGCAACACTATTAGCTTTTATGAACTTCTCTTTACATATTTAAAGTGACTGTAGTTCCACTAATGGCTATAATTGTTCCAGACACCCATTAATTTTGATTTATTAACTTATTCAATTTCCCATATTGTAGCCTTGCCCACACTGTAAGTAATTTACTGTTTTAATATTGTGGGTCAATACTAATCATATCATCTGTAAGTTGTTTAATTAATAACAATTAGCACCTCCCATCAAGAGCTCATTTCCCTGAATGAGCGCTGTTAATGTGATTTTTCAGAATCATTACCTGTACCCACTTCCAACTGACTATTCAACATGTTTCACCAGTAAAGATGCTTTAAGCAGCTACAGTAGCTTGTCATCTCCCATGATTTTACCAAGAACCTTCTCATATTTACTTTTCTTAAAGCCTTGGCCCTCCAGCTGAGTAATATCATGTGCACCTCATTTTCAATGTAATAAAAAAGTATTGATACAGCATGTGAGCGTAGGAAAAGAGCTTGCCAGCATAAACAGCAGCTCAAAAACCAAAGGGTAAATAAGAACTAAAATGGTCTCTCTATAGACATGGGTGAGTATATACTTCTTTCCTTCTTATGATTTTAGGGTGACTTCTCTTTTCTCTGACCCCACCATTATTTTTTAATATCAGCCACTGGCCTTACTGTGGTGTTTAACAAGGAATGCACAGGTATAACAGTATTCAAGTCCCTCTCATAAAGATCTCTCCAAGCCCTCTGTGGTGTAGCCACTTAGTCTTTCATGTCAGCAAGAAACACAGAAATTAATATTCAAATTAGTCAATATCTATTTGCAAATCAAATACTCATCTTCTATCAATTTTTCACCAGAAAAAAAAAATCTAGTTTCTGAATTTAAACTGAAATTAACCCCCCAAAACCTTCACATTAATATGCAGTGACTTGCCCAGTGACATAGCAAAGGCAATGAGCTGTTATGCATCAATAGACATGGATTGGTCACACTCATTTTAACATAGAGCTAAGCAGGAATAGAAAAGAACTAGCAGGCAGTGTGCTGGAGATGGGAAAGAAACTCACCTGCACAGTGGTTGGCCAATCCTGGCAGCACATTCTCCTGGGTGCTGAAAGCTAACATAGGTTTTAAAGAGGCTTAGATGAGCTCCTACAAAAGAAATCCCTCCAGTACCATTATGGAGCACCTTTGCTGGAGAAATTTTTGCTGGAAAACACCCCTGTAGCTCTGCTTTCCCCTGGGTGCCCACCAGTGCTTTGGCCAGAGGACAAAGCAGAGCCAGAGGGTGCTATACCCCCACCTATTGCTGAGTGTGATTCCCACCAGCAGTCTTCCCCTGCAGAGCTTTTAAATCCAGAAGTGAAGGCAAGAGATCAAAAACCCTGCCAGAGGATGCTACCTGAAGAGCTTAAAAAAGCACTGCTAGCACAACCCCCTCACCCCAGCACCAATGGGGGAAGCAAAATAAAAGACTAAATATACGCATAACAAACTTATACAACGTGATTATAACCCAAGTGATTGCTTCTCATCCAACTTCCTACTCGATTTCACAATGAGGAAGGTATCTGCTAGGTGTAACCAGCTTAAGTCACTCACAAACCACACATCACTTTTGTTGCCACATTAGCATAAACCCAGACTTTCCATGTGGTCAACAGAAATGCACACAGGACAGCAGCTCTCGTGCTCTCACTGCCTCCTGAATCACCCCAGGAAATGCGGTTAACCCCACACAAAGTACAGCAGTGCTAGCAGTGACAGAGCAAAGAGCATGACATGGAAAAAAAAGATCAATCTCTGTACTATTTTTACACAGATAAAGTAAGGCAAAGAGAGGTGAATGAAGAGCTTGAGTAGAATGGAGAGCCCCACAAGAGACCTGAGCCAGGTCCTTCATCCAGCCTTTTTCCTTGTGGTTCCCAGTATGGGACAGTCACCAGTTCTCACCACATCCTCAACCTTCCTCCCCTGAAACTGTCTTTGCTGTGGCACATGCCCATTCCAAGCTTGCTCTTTCCCAAAGGAAAGGGAAGCAAAGGAGCAATTAATACAAATACAAAGTTTTAGAAAAATACTAGACATGGGGGTTAACATGTCAAATGCTGTCAAAAAGATATTTACCCCAACATAGCTGGAAAAGGTGTTACAATGCAATCCTTGACAGGCACTTTATCTTAATCTTCTATGTTAAAAAATGAAAGACTGTATTAATACAATGTCAGACTAACTTAATAGTACTCTTTTATCAAGTTGATATGATGGTAGCTAATTATTAAATTAGTTAATGTATGTCTTGTTATTTAATCTACCATGACTGATAGCGAACTGTGTCAAATACTTATTAGACACTCATTCCCTCTACACCTAGCTGACACTAACACGGCCCCCAATTAAACAGCCCTGCTCCCTCAATGCCAGGCACAATCACACTGCCCAATATGAGCCATTAGACATTCCTTGGTCCAAAGTGGGAGCCTCGTTCTCCATTTTGCTTATATTGACATTTCTTCATCCAGTTCAACATCAGCTTTTTCATTAAGGTGGTGGCAGTAACTCAAATACAGACAAGATGCTTAAGAAACTCTAGGGGTCATCATGCTCTAGAAACTTCATTGAAACATCCTTGAAGCTTCATTGCAAGAAGCTGAGCTGGAATCCATTCAGATGTGGCTTTTGGTCACAGCACTGCCAAGGGGGATGTTCCCTTTGACCACAGGAGATCTTGCACTGCCAAAGTCAGGAGGCAGCTGCCACAAGGCTACAAGGTACTGCTCAGAGCAAGCAAATTTCTTCCCCATTCCTGGAAGTGTTCAAGTTCATGTAGGACAGGGTGTTGAGCAGCCTGGTCTAGTGGAAGGTGTCTCTGCCCATGGCAGCAGGGTTGGAACTGGGAGATCTTTACATTCACTTCCAACCCAAACCATTCTATGATTCTATGATTGTTGGGCCACACTCTCGTTGCCTTCCTGCAATGCCATTCAGTCCACCCAGCATCAGCATTCGTCTGGACACAAAAAATCTGAAAGGAAGACACCTACCTACCCTCTTCTTCAACCAGAGCCACTGGCCACTTCTTTTGGGGTTGCTGTTAGGGTCAAACTGAGCCTCGAGGTAGGAGCAGTGAATGCTGTTGTACTGGAGCAAGGCTACTGCTCTTGGGACCAGAAAGAGTGGAGAAGAGGAGGAGCAAGATGTGAAGCTCAACATACCTAGTTTGCTTTAGGTCTTCTCAAATTGCTGCTCTTTCACCGCTAAAAGAACAATTGCCAGTCAAACTGACAAGCAACCTAGTATTGCATTCACTTCAGACATCAAAAACATACACCCTTCCTTTGCAGAAACTTCTCACAATCACCTAAAGCCACCAACAGAGTGGGGCAATTTCAGACAGGCAAGCGCTTTCTAAACACCCATGTGAGCCATCCTGCTAACTCCCCAGCCTGCTCCATCACTTTGGCTTTTTTTCAGGGAGCTGAAGGTGGGACAGCAAATGCATGGCTTCATCACTCCGTTATGGAGCTGGCTTCAGCTCATGTCTGCTTTTGAACCTCCTGCCCAGGGGAGCAGGCCTGCAAGCAGCCCTGAAGTTCTGACTGCATATGAGCATGTGAATGGGATTTAGCAAAGCGCCTCTGTGTCTGTTTATACCTCTGGAAAACATCCCAGTGGGCTTTCAGAGGAATCTGAAGGCTAGGAAAATGAATGCTTTGAGTTATTCACATACTCAGTGCTTTGAGTTACTCACACACACTTCTCTAAGAAGTTTTTATAACTTCTAGCAGGCTTAGGACAAATCTTCACCAGGGCTTTTGGCTTCTGTATTGTAAGGTGGCTTTGCAACATGCCAGGGCACTTTGAAGTTCTTTCTACTGGGAAAAATCAAGAGTGAAGCAACTGGGTATTTTATTTTATTTGTTGATTTACTTGGAGAAAAGGGCAGCAGTCAGAAAGTATAATATTAAAAACCAGTCATAACTTCAACTCATATACAGTCTCAGGAAAAGGCTTAGTCCTAAAAATGGAAGAAAGTTGTTTGCCTGCTTGTAAAGAAGTAAATTGAAAATAGATTAAAATATAGACTGTATAAGAACAGCTTCCCACCTGCCTGTGAATGCCTAAGGGAAATTACCTGAAAATGCAGAAATTGTTATATAGATCAAACAAAAGCACTTATCTATAATTACTGGACTTATCTGTTTGTCTCGGGACTAGCAGCAACAGCTCCCATTGTCAGGGATAAATATGGTGCTGTGATTTGTATTCTCTTCTTCTATCTTCTCCACCAAGATCACTCAGGAAGGACCCAGTTCATTTAAAAAAATGTTTCCTTAACTTCACTAAATAAAAGCAGATTGAAGAGATTTGGCCAGATATATGAGGGAGGGAAAGAGAGCAAGAAGAATAGCCAAAAGCTCTTTAGAGAGGATTTTCATTCCTTTTAATAACTTCAGCACTGGACCCGCTAGTATCTCAAAGACTTTAGAAAGTCACCTGGGAAGCTCCTCACATTTCTGCTATGTCCTGGCTCTCATCCTACTTATTCAATAAATAACTATTAAAGTTTTAAGTATTCACAGAGGAAACTTCCTGTTGCTTAGACTGAACAGGTTCCTGCCAACTTGACAAGCCAACACTGCACTGATGGTACCGAAGCCAAAGGATAATTATCCGGTTTATATGAATCTGAAGGAAGTGAGTGCCCTGCTGGTTTGTAATCATTCACTGTTGGCCAGTGGCCATAGGGACTTGTCTCCATCACACGCCCTCAAGTTTACAGCTTTCTTCTGGGAAAAGATGTGCCTGTGCAGCTCCCACTCAAAGGTGAAAGTGGTTAATCCTGCTCTACCATGAGAGTTAAGGAGGCACTTCTAAATACAATAAACTAGAATACCAGAAATATGTCTGTTATGTCCTAGGCATGCCCAAAAGGCATCTCAGTGTACAACATTGACATCCAGATGATCTGTGTCACATTTGGCCCCACACACAGATGGGGACCCTTCCTCTGTGAGCTGTCACGCCTCCAACTGCAAACGCTCATGACCCTATGGCTGCTGAGAGAAGACAGGTCACTCCTGCCTAAGCTACTGCCCAGCACCACTGCATTGTCACCAAATGCCAAGGTTCCAAGTGAGAAGCGAGATGCCTGTATCCCAGTTCCTGCACTCTGCAGTCACCCCTGCATCTGCCAACACCTCCCTTCCTGCCCCGCGGGCTTCAGCACCCAACAAGAGACCAGGCACAGCCCTCGTGGGAGTTGTTTGCCCTCTCTACGTCACATCTACAGTGTTGCAATGAGGTTCTCATGTGCAAGTGGGCAGCACAGAGGACAGAGCATGGGGCTCAAGCTGTGGGGACAGATGAAGCTGAGAGGGATGGGCATGTTGAAGGGATGAGGTGGGACTGCCCCAGGGGTGTAAACTGCATGGGCTCGGTGATAAGAGCAGCTCCCAGTGACTTCTAAGCCATGAAACTGTCATTTCAGAGAGGATGTAATTGCTAGAGGAATTACTTAGTTAATCATCAGGGGACAGATCCATTATAAAAAAAAGAAACCTCTATCCGTGGGGCTCCCAAAAATCAATTACTGGAAATGGTCTGCTGGGGTTCCCTGTAACCACTATTGGCTTAACTGATTATTTCTAATTTAATACAAATCACACACTCCCACTCACACTTTCATCCACTCACTTCCTGGAAGCCAACCTGATGCCTGTGCCTGGATAAAATATTCATTGAATCCCAACCAGTGTTGATGCAGCCTTTTAGAGATGAGAATTTAGCTGTTAGATATTTTTGAGGACTTGATTGTGCCTTTAGGTGCAGAACTGAGCTCCTCCTCCAGCCCTCCAGAAAAGAGCAGGTCCCAGAAAATGCTGAGCCCATGATCCATTTCCAAGGATAGCTCCTCCATCTTTCTTTCTTTTTCTCCAAAGATGATAGAAAGTTGGTACTAAGGTGCACCAACAGCAACCTGTGGTCCTCTTGCATGAAGAAAGATTCAAGCTCTGGTCCTCTTCCTACCACTTTCTTCTCAGAGGAAAGGTGTAAGCAGATAAACACATGCTTGAGCACTGCAAGTCTTCAGACAAGGGTTAGCATGAATTTTTGAATCAAACACACTTTTAGGATAAAATTAGATTTCCCACCAAGCAACTTTTTGCAAACCTTTGGCAAGCTCGCTTTTTCAATAGACCACCTAAAATCAGAATCCTTGGATGAGGAGGAGGGAGAAAGTGAGAAATTTTGGTTATAAAGGTTTACATTTCAAATCTCTCTCTCCCAGGAGTCCATCTCATGCTCCCTGGACAGATTTTCCATCACAAACTGTCCCACACATCCCACCAGTAACCCTGGAGGTGGTGCACCTGCTCAGCACTGCAGCGCTGTCCTACCTATGCACAAGAGCCAGTGGGGAGAGGGAGGTGAACCCCACAGGTCCCTCTAAGGAACCCCAGTTTCCCAGGCTGCAGCCACCATCTCCTCCTGCCTCCACCAGCTCAGAGCCCAGACTTGGCTTCTAAGGAGAAGCATTTTGTCATGCACCACAGTCAGGTAGCTGAGAGGGAAAAAAGCGTATGGGAAGAAAACCTGGTCGCTTGGAAGACTTTCTAAGCAAGTATTTTTGTATTTGTAAGGAAACCAGCTTCTGTCTGCAGCAGCTGTAATGGGTATTTGGGCCAAGTTGTGGCAGATGTAAAAACCATCAGTTTGTCTCTTCACTCTCCCATCCTATGGGTCTCAGCCACTCACCCCTCAGCCTTCTCACCTTGCTTTCTTCAGCCTCACTGCAGTCCCTAACAAAACAAAGCACTGCACACTCTGAAACAAATTATCAAAATTTAGCCTTTTCTGTTTTTTTTTAACAATGGCCACAGTAAGAGGCCAGGTGTATTTGTTTGGTGAGAGTGTAGTAGGCTGTATGATGTCAATGTTTTCTCTTTCAAAAGCAAGTGATACTGAAACTAGCCTCTTCTTAACTTCGTCTATTTTTTGCTAGCTTTGGGGTTTTCTTAATATGCAGTAGGGAGTCTTTTAGGAAATGTGTTCTCTTCACAGCTTTTTTTTTTTTTTTTGTCCTACAGTAACCCTTTTTAAAATGCTGAGTATATGCTTGCTCAGATAAATATGTATCTGAACACACAAGCAATTATCCTATTTTCATATAATTAATTTTTTTCAAGCTTCTATATGCATTTCCTGCTCATTTGACCATGCAATAATTAATTAGCATTAATTATCTTAGATTACACCTTCTCCATCTACACAAAAATTCAATTAGAAAGGCAGGCTTTTTACAGCCCACTTCAGAGGGAACACCACAAGCAGTGAAAACATATCTGTGGTGAGGACATATTTCACACCTGCCAGAGTATTCTGAGAAACTATTTCTATTTTTCAAGAAACACTAAAATCAAAATCAAAGCCAGAAACTCACATGGTCTCTGCTGCATCCATGCCAGGGACTGTACCTTCCCCCTTCTTCTTTGCTGTCCCTCTTTTCCACATCCATGGGGATATTTTCTTCCTGGAAGAAAGGGTAATTCCTTCCTCTGGATATATCTGTACTTTGAATGTTCTCTCACTGCCTGGACCAATCTCACGGCTCTTTGATGTCCTCTTGTCCATCTCCAACTGGTGCTTGCAGACACCCAATTTAAAGCCCTCATGCCCCCAACTCTGATTACCTCCAGCAGCTCTTTCTCTCCACTTCAGGAGCCAGCAATTACAACTGAGGACCAATATCTAACATTGCTGGCAGATGAAAGGGTTTCACCTCTGCGCTGCTAAAAGGTGAATATGTGTTTTTCCACACTGGGTGAGCATTCTGGTTTCCTTCAGGAAGGGCATGCCCACTCAATCCAGGGAGAGGCAACTGGGGAGACTTTTCTGGTAGTATAAGACATTTTCAGTCAAACCATTTCACCACCTTTAGATCAAGTCCTGAAGGAGTGAGATTGGAGGATGTCGGATGTCATGGTAATCACTGCCCTCCTAAATTATTAGGGATGAAGTGGGAGGGAAAATTATCACTCCTAGATAGCTAATACTATCCGGATGCTACAAAAACCCAACCACAAGTCAACATAAAAGGAAGGAGAAAAGTGCAAGAACCCAGACAATGCAGCTTAGCACAGAGGAAGGGAAGTGGTAGCACAGTTTTCTTTAGACCAACCACATAAGACAGTGCCCCTGGGACTGAAGCTTTTGAAGTACCAGCACAAGGAGATTAATCATCTTGCCCTTGAAAAAAAAAGAAAAATATAGAAAAAAACACCTCTAACCTGAGACTGTGCAGATTAACATCATACTGATGTGGGAGATGAATCATCTGCCTGTGCTGACTCACAGCAGCACCACTTGAAGCAGCTGGTGCCAAGGGCTGTGCTGCTGTGCCCCTGCACCCACACACTGGAGGAGACCCCCCTAAAGCCCCCAGGAGAGAGGGAGGGAGCCAGGGATGGTGGGGAACATGTGCCACAATGTGACATCTCTGTGCCACTGAGTCAGACCCTGTTCACTGATAAAAGCTTTGGGTGCACATGCCATACACATACATATGTGTGTGCATATAAATCTGCACGTATATATTTGTGACTGCCTATGAGGTCATACTTACACCCAGAGACAGTACACAAAATTTGGCAGCTATTGGCACTGAGGGATGTTTGTGACTTCTGAGAAACTGAGCATCCTTCAGCCACACATCATAAATCTGTCACCTGGAAAAGGGAGTTTCCCCTCAGGGCATGTAAGCAGCCTTATCCTAGCCTTCCCAGCAGGGCTTGGTCCAGTCACTGTCTTCTGCCCGGTCTCTGAGTAGGGAATTAAGCTCCCTGGAAGTGTTTGGTGGTGTTTCTGAGATCTCTGCCTCCTCAGAGGGGAGATGGCAGTGACATAATGCCTCTTTGCCCCTTCCTTATGAAGTCCCTTTCTGTGGCAGGAGCCATTTCCTCCCCAATAGATGCTGCAAGGAACAAACCTGGCTTCTAGGTATGGTGGCAGATGTGCAGTCCCCACACCTGCCCACACATCTGGAGGCTCAGCTGTGGCAAGGAGAGCACCACCAGCACCTCTCTTTTCCAATAAAGCTAAGAGGAGATGGGAAGGGAAGTGGGAGAGATGTGCAGTAGCCACTTTTCCAGTGTTTTGATCTGGTCCCTTGCAGAGCTGGGTGAGGAAGCAAGAGATTTGTGGGTTGCCTAAAGAGAGCGTGTTGAGGCTATATTTTCAAGTCATGAGCCTGCTGTTCATCTGATGGTCCTAACTTTGTTCCTGGAGGACTTCAAAGCATCTACCAAAACACCCTTTGGTTCTCCTAGGCTTCCTACATTTGCCTGAGGATTTTTAGCATGTATCTCCCAGCAGTGCAGCCATTAGTCAAGCCTGGCATTCCTTTGTCTCCTCAGACTCCCTTGAGACTGTTTTTGGCAGATGAGATGAAACCAAACCACCCCAAACCACCCCAAACCACCCAGCAGTTCTTCCCACCACACATACAAGGACCAGCCCCTAGGCCAAACCTACCCCCCGTGCACAGAACTGAAGGAATGAGGGAGGATGGTTTTCACATGTTGATGGAAAGCAGATCAAAGGATGTGCCATCAGCTGGGACGTATCTGCACCTTGTGGCTTCCCAGCCCCCTCCAAAAAAGTGTCTTCCATGGAGGAAATATGCTCACCAAACATCCCTCAAATCCTCGAGCACGGCTTAGGCTCATGTGATGGCGCTCCTCGACTGGGGATGTGTGCAGCCCTCTCTCAGGAGGCAGTCAACAGGACAGCTGTGGTTCATTACAGACAAAAATGAGGTTATCAGGTTTTGTTTGCTTATAGAATTTAGTTGTGTAAAACAGCATCAAGGAGCTAAACTTTGCTGGGCAAATTATTTTCCTCTCACTAGGTTAATGGTTTGTATACAGATAGGTATGCCAGGACATGGTTACAGTTCATTATCTCATGGAGCCACGACCAAAAATTAGAAAATATTCCCTCAGGACAAAGTCTCCCAAATCCAGCAGCTGGGCAGATTGTGTTTGTGCAAAGGTTGCCAACATCTAAAGATCCTTCCCACATAGCAGACCTAAGGATGCAAAAGCTGCCCTCAGGGGTGGCATCCCAGCCCAATCCTACAGGAAACCTCCTGACACCTTCACTGTCGTGCAAATGAGAGACTTACACATAAGCATTCAGGAGAGGGAATTCAAGTCCCTGCACATTTTAAATCCTCTAGAAATGCCTTGCCCATAGTTAAATGGAGTAAATGAATTAGTGTTTAATGCCACCACAGGCCGTGTCAGTAGCTGGCATCCCCGGTGGTGCCTCACGCCTGTGGATGCCGAAATCGCAGGCGTCAGGCAGTGCCGCTGGCAGCAGCAGCTTCTCACCTCGGGCAGAGTTTGCACAGGGAAATCTTCCACGAGACTGAAAGGCGACTGCAGGGGCTGGTGCTGCCAGGTGTCTCCAGCAAAGAGCCTTTCATTCAGGCAAGGCGGAGGGGATGGGGAGGAGGGTGGGAGGCTCGGGAGGAGCCCTGTGCACTCAGGTAGTGACTCCCGCAGCACCGGGATGTGGCTCCGAGGGTCAGGATTGCACGGCTGCAGGAGGGTGTGATGAGAAGAGGGAGCTCTCCCTGTTTCCCTGTGTTTTGTGTCAGGAGGAGGAGAGCAATAGTTTAAGGAGAAGGAACCTTCCTGTTCATGTTAGAAGAACAACAACTCTTCCCCTCAGCGTCCCGGAGGAAGATTTAAGTTCATCCTTGTGCTCAGCCCAAACCCCAGCTCCATGAGACCTAGCTCCCCTCATGTCCCTCATGCTGTCTCCTGTGCCACAAAATCCCACAAAAACTGTGGGCTTGTGCCTCTCTGGGCTGTGGAATGCTGGCATCTCCTTCTCCTTGACAAACAAATCCGATGAGGAACAGGGACAGAGGATGAGGTGGAGGTGGGAGCAGCACATTGATGTCTCCCACACCTAACAGGGCTCACGCTTCTCCTCAGCTGTCCCTGCTGTGGAGTACACCAGCACAAAAGCAAGCTGTTGCTGTTCAGCCCCAAGGGAGACCAAGTCCTTCCCCAAGCTGCCCTCTGGGAATCATAACATTTTGTCAGAACAAGAAAAAAAGCCAGAGTAAAACCCCAAATATCCCAAGCCAAGCGCTCTCAGATTTTTCTAAATGAGAATTTAAACATCTGCCAGCCTATCTGCCGATAGTAGAAAGCAGATTGCAAGTGTAACAGGATGCAATCGAGACAGACAATTCCAGGGAGAGCACCAGAAGGCTTAATATTAGGACTATTGGCATTCACAGCCTTTGCTAATGCTTAACGATTGTTTGTGCTGATTTGGGTTGGCTTTGCAGTGCAGAGAACAACACTGTCTGTTCAAAACTGAGAGAGACCATCAAGGCTTTTACTGACTATCTTGGTGGCTGCTTTCTTGTAAATATATCTTTCCCACACCTTAATGCTAAATAAATACAGCAACAAAATTAACAAACAAAACTCACTCCCCAGATTGTACTCTCAAAGGATGGACATTTTGTAGGCAATCTTCCACCCAACAGCATTACCTCAGGAGAAAAAGCACACCTGCAGGACTCAGAGGGACTTAATGCCACTGAAATCCTGCAAAAAACACCAAAAGAATACAAGTGGTTTCTGCTGCCTAGGGCTACCTCTCTCTTTAGAGAAATCCCTCTCTAAATTGCCCCTGTTGTAAATGGGAGCTGTGCCACTCTCTTCAATTTGGTGTGTTAAAGCCCAGGCAGACTGGGTCACATTGTCACTCTCTGAGATTACTCCCCTGACTTTAAAGTGCCTGTGTATTTAAATTAAAAGCATTTGTCCATCCTTTGCAGGTGAGTTTGGCTGCTCACTGAGCTGGACCAGTTGTTGCCCATCCTTCCTCAGGATGCTCTGCCCTTAAGGTTCATCCTGTACCACCCCAGGGGTACTTTGGAAAGAAGTCCCAAGACCACACCTCTGGGGAAGGGGCACCAAACAGAGCAGGCATGTGGGGATGGCCACCACAACTCCCAGCCACACGTGTGAGACTAATCAGCACATGCAAGTTAAGTACAGACAACTCAGTGCCTGTTGCTTAGCACCTAACAGCAGGAAGAGTGTCAACGCCTTTTTGGTGGCTTGGAAATAGATGTTAATCGTTAAATCTCATTTAGTGCTTCCCATTGGATGAAGCCTGGCATACTATGAGTATTTTTTCTAAATCCAGTGGCACAAGGAAAGTCCAACAGTTAAGCAGGGAAAAGTGGGGGGAATTTTTTTTTTTTAAACCTGAATAACCTTGAAAGTCACAAGACAACCAATGAATCTATTAGGAGGAAGAGCCTCAGACCCTCAGCAGACTGCAACATCCCAACCAGAGCAAACCAAGGTTTGCTTCTCCCTTTGTTGGGCAGAAGCGCTGACAGCACCGCATCCTGCTTTCCCCACACTCAGGCCAGCCAAAATTTGTGATACCTTAAAACAGGGCTGGTTTTAGAGCACGAGGAAAAGGAGATGAATGCATGTCCCCTGCTTTCTCAACTGCCCTGTGAAGAGGGAGGATGTACCTTAAAAAGAAGCTTTCCATGGCTGCATTCTGTGGATGTTGCTACAGCCGTGGTGACAGGGATGCCAACCAGTTCCCTGCAGAAAGAAAAGGCTGTTGCTTTTCTGTGGGACCACAGGGTAGACTGGAAAGATGACTGAGAAAAAGGATGAGAAGGAGGAAGGATGAGAGGAAGACGAACCCAGGACAAGACCTTTACCTGGCAGGTTTCATTATATGCCACATTCTGTATTTGTCACATATATGTACCCAGCTCAGTGCTCTGCTGAGGGGCAGCTCCCTGCCTTCACCACTGCCATACCTAAAGACAGAAAAAAAACCAGGAAAGTAAGAGGGGGGGCAGGTAATGAGAGCATTGCTAAAAAATGCAAACTCTTGGCAGCTGCTGGATCAACAGAATATGCACACAAGGTCTCTGGGCTCCCATACTGCTCTTCTCCACTCTTCCCCACCCACAGATACCATCACAGGTGTGCAAGGGCCAAAAGGGCTTGGAGGCATCATTAAAACAGACTGTCACCTCCAGGCACAGGTGACACATGTCAGGTACAGCGATGCCATGAGGAGGCTTCAGATGGGGATTTTTACCTCCCCATTGCTGCTGATTTGCATGTAGCAAAACCATGGAGTTAGGAGAAATATATTGATGAGTTTAAATGGACTGAAATGCCAAAAACATCAATTCTAGGTGACATTCAGCTCCCAGACCAGATCTTGCCCACCTTGCCTCAAGAAAGTTTGTCCTTAGTCAGAATCAGACTCTGACCTGCACTGAAGCCTCAATGACAAAATTTATTGCTCAAAAGCTTTGCCAGAGAAGAACAGTCTGTAAGAGCCAACACAATGTGGGGGACAGGATAAATGTTATCTGCTGGGAAAACATCACATTGAAAGCACAAGAGGAGCAAAGGAGAAATTAAGAGCTTGTTTTTCAACATGCAAAGTGTGGGTCTCATCCAAGTTTGGAGTGAGGGAGCACTATATTAATCAAACTTTTAAGCTGTCTTTCCTGAGAGCATTTATGCATACCCATGCTTACATCCCTGTCACTAATCTGGTACAGACACACGTACACATGTACAGGCAGTGTCTCCCTTCACTTGGGATGGGAGTCTTTGCCCTCAGTGCAGCTGCCCTGGTGAAATCCCCCAGCAGATGCCCAGAGCTGTTACAAACATCAGCCTCAGCAAACATCAGCTCTGCTGCCTGTTCGTTCTCTCTAATGAAATTAGGACAGATTAACATGGGTGACTAGATGTGAAAGACAACTGCACCTCACCATCTCCATCCCGCCCACATTTATTAATTTGAGTCCTGCCCTTTTCATAAACTTGTTGCTCTCTTGACCTCCCTCAGATGGAGAGTTTGTTCTTGCTCAAAAATTAAGAAGAGTTCTGGCAGGGAAAGACAGCCAGCTGAAACAGTCAAAGCCACAGGAACCCCACAGCAACAGCCCACAAAGTTTCTTTGATAACCAGGACACATGTGGGAGCTTCATGAGCTCCCTAGTGAGCTAGCAGCCACCTCTCTTGACTCCTCTGTCAATCCCTGGTTTCAAAAGCCCTGGAAGGACTGTGAAATGAACACCATTATAATTCTTTAGCATGGGACATCTTGATTGCTCACTTTGGAATACCAGGTGTCTGCTCTCTGCATAGACCTCCAGTAGCAGGGCAGACATCTCCAGGCTCGTGTCATGCTTTAGTCACAGTAACAGCACAAATGGCTTAAAAGTGTGATCCACTGACTAAACTGGACCACACAATCACACAGCACAGCCTTTAGGTAGCCAGCTAAAGCACCATGACATGTCTTGTAGACAAAGCCTTGATGGAAAGTCTCTGGCACTTCCCCTGCTAAATTATTCCACAATTTAAGAAAAAATACGCCACTTGGTCTTATGAGAACCTTTCAGGCTGAATTTATCTAGCTTTAGCCCTCATCTACTGTGTTTTGTTTTGTCTTTGTCTGATTCCATGTTCAGTCCACTCCCTGGCATCCTAGCAAAGAGCAATGTATGTAAAATGTGCCCCCTCCTTCACTTGTGACAGTATCTTCTGTAACTCCCTAAGTGTGCACAGCCTAGCAAATGGCACATCTCCACTATTTATCTTACTCCAAGCACTCAGATTTTATTTTCTGCATGGTATCCAACTGGGACACTATTGTTCTACCTGAGGTTCTTAAAAAGGTCTGTCATTTTCTTGTTGTGATGGAAACATGGGTCTGTGAAGAACTGTAGGTGGTTTCTAGTCCATCCTTGGCCTCTGTGGATGTTTCCTGACAGGCCTTACCCTGCCTTACCTCTGGTGTAATACCTTCTCCAGTTCTCCAGGCAACTTCTTTAAGTGCAGATCAATCTTTACAGTCAGAAATTATTGTCCTGGCAATAGATGTGCATTGCTGCCAATTAGCCCAGGTTTTTCTTGCTTTATTTCCAGAGGATGTGAAGGGCAGTTGATGCTCAGCATTTTAACAGAATTTAACATGGAACAGATGACTTACCACGTCCTCACAGCTGCAAAAATCTCAATTCAGCAGCTCCAAACCCTTCTGTTCAGGGGAGAGCTTTGCTGTATAAGCTGTCATTCCCGCAGACTACCTCTGAACTCCCTGATCTAATATATTACCAGAAGCACAGCTCTCCAGCTGGCTGCATTTCTCCATCCAAAGCTTCACCAAGCTGTGAACACTAGAGGAGACCTCCTTGTGGGGCACATTTTGCCCTTGGACAGCACCAGAGCAGCCTGTTGTGCTGATGTCAAGCCTGCGCCCCTCCTGGGGACCTGTGGGCAGGTGGGTGCCCTTCACTGCCAGTGGATGACTGCTCAGCACCTTCCTAAACATGTCCCCAACAAGTGGGCTGTAACAGCCCTCCTCTTGACACTCTCCTCTCTTTCATCTTTATCTGTCTCTAAAGTCATTCAATCAATCTTTCTCTCGCTTCCTCACGAATGTCAGATGAAGAACAGCCTTTCCTGGTATTCGTTGCGAAATTTAACCCCCATTTTCTCTGCTAAGTTTTCCTAAATCAGCCATGCCCTTCCATATCTGTCTTCCAAGCAGTAATCTGTCCCCCAGAGTCTCTGTGGTGCCTGTTAAATCCCGGGTTGCTTCTGTGCTAAGTATCCAAATACTTCCTGTTTATTTTCTGTACTTCTGGCATGATTTCTGAAGGAATTAAAACCAAATCTGTTTATCTTTGCTAAATCCCTCTGCTGATAAGGGTATTAGTGTTCTTATTTACAAATGGAAGAGCAAGACAAAGTAGGACTGGAAGTAAAAATCTCATAAAGCGAGTCCCTAATTTGAGATGTCCTGAAAACATCCAGCAGTTGAATTTTCTAAAAATGCCAGAAAAATATCCTCTAAAATTCGTGTCCCTTAAGGTGCTTCAGTTTAGGGACCTCCAATCAGTGGTATCCCCACTCCCTTGGTACTGAAGAAAATTGAGGATCCTGCCACAGAGGTGGAGAGCTCATCCACAGCTTTTTTTGTGGAAGGAAATAAGATAAGTACACTGAAGGCTATGTGGCAGTCAGAGTCCTCGGTCACAGATAATTTTCTTCTATCAGAGCAATTACTTTTTAATATGTCTCCTAATTTTTCAGAGATGGAATCATCCCAACAGCTATAATCACTTTTTTAAAACTTTTTACCAGCTTCATAAAATCATTGTTTTCCTTGTCTCTCAACACCTTACTAAGGGAAGTAGAAGACAGGGCAGGTTGTCACCACCAAGAAGCACTACAGCTATTTTTCATTTTGACAGTGGCATACTACATTGGAGGCAGTGGCTGCATGCAAAGGTGCATGTTGCCAGTTTAAGGCTGACCACTGAACATGCTTTGGACTCCAGCCCTTAGCCCTGCCCAAAGTCCCTGCTGATGCCAGTGACCAAAAACAAATCCCACCTGCATCACCCTGCTGCCAGCCAGAAAGGTGCACACCTTGGTACATTTTGATGATAGAGAAAACCTTGTGATAGTGAAAGCTGCCCCAATGAGCCAGGAAGGCAGCTGCCTTTTCCTGAAAGAAGAGAGAATTTGTGGGGTTTTTAAGTTGCTCAAGGTGGCAAGGGCTTCTGCTGGTGCCTCATAGCTGCTGAGCCCTGACAGCCTACTCTTCTCGCTCTTCAAATCCTGAGATAAAAATGTACCTTTTAATACAATGCAGTGACTGTGACTCTGATGTATGTTTGCATCTTTCAGCAGAGCTTCTCAACAACTTTTTGAAGAAGGGCAAAAGGGCAACTGTATATAACATCCCCACATTCACCCGAAGAAAAAGGATTGAATGCACAGCTCCTTCCTCGAGCTGCAAAACCCCAGGCTACCGCCAGTTCATGTCCAAATGGGAGATTCCTTAGGTGTCTTGCCCCTGAGGAGATGGTGCTGACTCCCTGCCTAAATCAGTAGCAGGCACGTAAGAGAAAATCAAAGCAAGCTGACAGCTCAGCTAGGACCACAGACAAACTGCTCTGCCAGAGAAGGAAATCAAAAGAGACAAAGAAAGCTACATTTATCTTCTTTATACATTGCTTCTAGATTAGGAAATCCACACTAAAGAGATCACCGGCACACACGTATTTACATTACTTTTGAACATTATTTAGCTTTATAAATGCATGCTGCAAAGCAGTTAGCTTTGCATATAGCTTTCATTTACAGGGTGAAATTGATTTAAGCAGAATTTTACTCAATATAATTGTGCCTGCACTAAGGGTATGAACAAACATGACACTTCCACTCAAGGGCTGAGAATTTCTGAGTCACAGGGCAATGGCAGCCCCATTATAAGGTTTGGGTTTCTCATCTGGATGCACTGGGAGAACGGCAACCAACAAGTAAAGTCCTACTGAGCTCGTTAAAAAGACTAATGATTAAAAATGAAAAAGCTCTTTGAGTGTTGCATCCCCTGCCTTTCCCAGCTCCTGCCCAGGCACACAGCTAAGGCTCCTTCCAAAGACTGGCGTTTTCTGTATCACATCCCAGGTGTTGGTATATCAGCCTGTTTAACTGTTTCATCAGTCTCTTCTAGTTTTCCCGTGTCACTGTTCCCTTTGCAAGACTTTCTTATGAGCCAGCCTTCATTATATGGCAGGAAATCACAGGCTGCACTGCACAAAGTGGCACATACCCTTGACTTCTCTCAGTTAACAGCAAAACCTCTTCCTTTGTAATTGAGAGATGAACTGTAGAAAATGACCAAATTCCTGATACCTAAAGCTGTATGTTTAAATATATACATTGGAAAATATCTAACTGAAAGGGCCCAGTACTGATTACTGAGACAGTCACTAGTGTCACCAGCGGACATCAAGCTCACCTGGAACAGAGACACCTTTCCTCAGTGCTACAGACATGGGAAGCCTGTTTTCAGACACCTAATTTGAAAATGTGGTTTCAGGAGATCAGTGCTCAGTCACTCCTTCATTTTATACCATGATGTTCTGAGGAATGTGAAGTAGTTTCCAGGGGAAAAAAGACATTGAGCCTCTCTCAGGGCCCAGCAGCTGTAGGAATTTAGCCTTCTATACATCCTGTTCAATTTGTAGTCCAGCAGAAGTCATGTTCAGGGACAGAGGAGAGAGAGGCCCTTGAAAACAAGCCACTGCTCGAACTGGGACTCTTTTTGGTAAAGCTGAGAAGGCAGACTGAACACTACTGATTTCCAGCAACAGAAGCACCAAACTCCTGCAAAAGCCTCCTGCACCCATCCCTGCCTCACACAGGCTCTGCTCACACTGCTGCTGTGGGCTCATCACGTGCAAGGGATCCCCCTCCATCACTGTCACCAGCAGAGATCAGGAGGAGCACACAGGAGACTCCACAGCCTCATCCACCTCCCTGCTCCCTTCACACTGCTGTGGAGCCACAGGGCAAGAGCCGCCAGCAAGCCAGGTGATGCCCAGCAGTGCAGCAGACCCCATGGGCAGCATGTAAGGATCCAGGCCAGGATGCCACCCACAAGGCTGTGGAAGGCTTTGAAGATAAGGAGAAAACCAAACATCAGTAGAGAAGGCGGGGGGGGAAAAATCAGTAAAGGATTTGGCAGCTGTAGCCTGCCTTTCTTGCCCAGTCCACCCAAGCCCTAAGCTATTCATGCAGCTGCAAAATGCTCACAGTTCAGGGGTTATCAAAGAATTTTAATTCCTCCAACAATCAGAGAATGGATGGATACAGCTACTAAATGTTGCTCTAGCCCAGAAATTCAGTGAGAGATGCACATTGTCACATACAGAACCTGACACTAGTGCAGCAGTCCTGGTCGCACGTCATTGCTCAGCAATTCTGAGGAGGGTTAAAAGTAGAGTTTTCCTCTCCAGAGCTGGATTGACTGATGGTGTAGCTTTGAGCCACCTGATGGCTCCGTAATGCACTGGGCAGAAACACAGCACAGCTCACCACACTTTGCTGTGACAGGCATTTGCCTGTGGGAGAACACTCAGGACTGGTTGCCCTCTCTGCTCACAGAAAGGCGTTTTGGGGAAGGGCGGCCATGCACTCTGCTCCTGTCCCCCTGTGTATGTTGGTCTGTGGTACTGGGTTGATGCACTTGTTTTCCCAGCTTTGCTGCCTTTCCCAAAGGTGCTGCAGTCCAGGAGTTAACACAAATGAGCAATGCTGGCAAGCTGGGGAGTGGGATGAGAAGAGCAAGAAGAACTGATTTTGGTCCTGAATGTCACCAACTCAGTTGCATTTAGGATTTATGCATACTGCTGAGTGCTCTTCCTTTGCACGTCAGCTTCTGGCCCTTTCTTGGAAGGTTATTACCAGAAGTCAACAAAGTAAAGTGCCACTCCTCAGGAGTAACCACAGAGCTGGTGTCCACCCCCCAGCCTAGACTCTCCCCCACATCCTGTGAGTAGAGTTTCTGTTTCTCTTGCATGGAGGATTCAAGATTTTACTCCTACAACCACAAAAAAGCAAGCTTAGGATTCCAAAAGGACAAGCTGTAGCTTCAGAAAGGGTCCTCCTGCTTCACCTCTGTTTAAGCCTTCCTTACCCCTTCTCCTCTGCCAGGGGCTTCCTTCCCCCAGGGCATTTTTCCCAACCATGATCCTGGGGGCAGGAATTGCCTAGCAGATGTCTAGCGTGCCAAAATTCAGGCTTTCCAGCCATAAATGCCTGAGCAATCACAAGGCTGCAGTCACCTTAGAGCCATAAACACTGAAGAGCAGCACAAAGACATCTCCACCCACTGGCAAACGCCAAGGGTTTAAAAGATGAGCCATCTACAGCTCTTAGGAAACACACATCTCCCACCAATAGAACGACAGCACTGGGCAGACAACACATCACAGCATCCTGCAGGCATCCCGGCCACTGGGCGCCTTGCTCCCAAACAGACAAACAAAACTCCTACGTGTTTACTCTGCAGCAACTCATTTGTGCAGTCCTGGAAAAGCCCCTTCCTGTCCAGGGTAGGAATGCAAAAAAAATGACAAATAGTGATCTTTGATTCGGGGAAAAAAGTGAGGTGGCGTCCTGTCATCAATATGAGTCTGGCAGGGCCACCTTCCACTGCCTGCTGGCGTGGCTGCAGCCCCAGCATCAGTGTGATCCCTCAACTCTGAGGCTGGACACTCAAGCTCATGGATGAGCAGATGTCTCAGGACTTGAAAAAGCTGTGCTGAAAGTATAAACCTAAACAAAATAACAGCTCACTGAAGTGGTCCTGCTGCCTTTCCCGCACCTTGTCCCTCTAGGGCTTCTGGTAGATGCTGCTGTGATCCAGACATGGGCCCAGGAGAAATCGGTGTCCCTCGTGACAGAGACAAATGTCTTCTGTGTGGAGAAAGGACATGACAGATTTTCTGCAGGCCCATCACATTACAGCAGACAGTCCTCTGGGCTCCAGAGGTTTGCTCCAGGAAGTGAAATGGGGTATCTAGCAAATTTTTTCCTCTCACCTCACATAGCTGTTCACCCTTTATTATGGGCGCAAGACAACACGAATAAAAACAACATGAAAAGTTGAAGTCTCAGTAGTAACAATTGAATTATGGCTTTGAACTGGCTGTCACACAGAAATTCAAAGTCAGAGTTCAATTTGTCCCTGGAAGCTATGTCAAGTGGGTAGCTAATACAAACCCACTTATTCTGTAATGCAGGGTACAGGATGAAATATTATGTGCACTGTACATCTCTCTGGATGTTTCATTTGGGGCTTTGAGGAGGCCAAGTATATTACATTCCTTCAGTAAGTCAGTCAGGTTTGCTCACTGCAGCTTTAGGAGGAATGGCTGCAACTCTCATCCGGGCCACCCTGACATCCTTCACAGGGAGCAAGTTTTCCTCTAGCAGAGGGGCAAGGCCCACACTCTTTGAAACCACTGGATTAATTGTGTGCAATTACATGCTGTACACACAAGTGCCCTAATTGCAGGATGCTTTTTACCTGACATTTTGACCATGAAAAATGGTGTGGCTGGGATAGCTCTAGAAACAGCTCCAGAACATTGAGCTAAGTGCATTTCAGGACATTTCCAAAGAAGCTGAATATCTGTTTTTTACTGCAGATACTTGCTTTGAGGACTTTCTGTCCCCAATTCTTTAAGGGTGAAAAAGTGTGTGTGGGGGGGGGGTGGTTCATGTCACATCTCACTGTGGTCATGTTCAGTCACTTTTCTCCCCTTTTGATAGATAAGGCAAAGCAAAATGGGTCAAACTGTCTCTCTCGTTCAATAAATACATTGAAGGAAACAGAACTACTCCAAGGGAGCATTTAGGTTCATGTCCCTCCCAACAGGCTGCTAACAGATACCAAGTAAACATGCATTGTAGAGCACACTACATTTGGCACAACAAAAAAACATTGTCTTGGAAGCCAAAAGATCATGGTTTGTCAAGATGTAGCAGGATGGCACTGGGTGACTTAGGAGGTTTGTAGGTCGAGATAGCTGAGCGCAAGCTGGCGGTGGAGGGGAGGCTCCGGTAAATGTGCCTTGTGCTCTGGGAGGAAGACAGTACTGCTGGTTCAGCAGGACTGCTCCTGAGTTTATTGAGCCTGGCGATTACAACAGGCTGTCATTAGGGCAGTAAAGTTTAAAGAGAGAGACAGTGAGAGAGAGCAAAGAATAGGGAAGGGAACCACACCTAAGTCAGGAAGCATTTAAAAAATGCACACGTTTCTCACATTCATATGTGCAGGTAACACATACATGAGTGGTCCCTTATCTTCAGCACAGAACACAGTCAGAAAACAAAAGAATCCCAGCTCAGTTTCAAACTCCTGCTTGTGCCTTTTGGGTTTGGTGGTTGCTGGAGAGTTTTTCTTTCTTTTTTTTCCATTTTACCCACTCCATCAGTTACCCAGGTTTGCAGCTGCTGGCTCGTGCAAAGGGGAGATAGGTCTTTGCTTCGATGCAGCAGCGTCCTGCCAAAACCAGCCACCTGCCTTTTCCAGCCACTAAGGGCTCATGGGCACGGGAGGGATCTGAGCCATGCAAAGGAGGGTCACCTCTCCCAGCGCAACGCAAATTGCTGAAGAAAAGCACGGAGAGAGAGAGAGGCCCCGCCAAGCGCTGTCAGCGCCGAGCCCTGGTTGGGCAGAACAAGACGGCGCAGAGGATGGAGGTGTCTGCGGTGCTGTAAGAGCAGCTTAGGGACGAGACAGCGCTTTGAACTCACTGAGAGACTGAGCGTGTTTGTTCCTTGTCACGTCAGCTGGATGTGCCAAACCAGGGGATAAAGATAAAGCAACCCCAGGCTTTAATAAAACAGATGACAAACTTAAAGGAGTTTTAAATACTGATTAAAGCCTGCTGGGAATCAAGCAAGTGCTGTGAAGGCACAAAGAAAAAAAAAAAAAAGGCAAAATTGAGGCAGACATTGACCATTTTTTGCATTATTTACTTTTCCAAAAAGAGAGAGACCTGAGTCTGTTCCCATAGATTTAGGCTGCATGAAATGCTGCTGAAGTCAGCTCTGCAGAAGTAAATACAAAGGTCTTTGTCAGAAACCCCATGCATTTTCCTACAGGATAGGGCCAGCCAGCCCAGCACCTTTCCAAGGACTGGGGAGAACGAGCTGCCTCGCAAAGGTACAGAAGTGACACCTTGCCACCACCACAGAGCTATTTTAGCAAGTTTTAATGGCAAAATCTCTAGTGTACTTCTGAAATGTTTCACAGAAATTAAAGTAAAACCAAAACTCAGACAACAACCTGAGACAAGAAAAACAAATTACTCAGTGATGACCTGAACTTCCTAGAAATCACTCCGATCTGCATCAAATGCACCGGATTTGTCATCTTGCTGAAGCCCTTTTTCACCAGCCTGCCTTTGCCAGGCACGGGACACACGGGGATTCAGGATCTCTTGGGCACCACTGAGAAACGCAGCACTCGTAGACCTTCTCCTGGCACCCCCTTGGGTGAAAGACACACCGGAGACGGGGAGAAGGTCTGGTCGGAAAGCTAATGCTCTCCTAAAATCCTCCCGGGCCCCGCACTCGTTCCGGACAGGCCAGAGGAAAGCAGCCTGGAGGCTGCTCTCCTTGGCGCAGTGGGAAGTAGAGGGACCCACTGCAGGGGAGGCCCCGGGGTCCGTCCGGCGCTCGGGACTCCGGGTGGTGTTTCGGCGGAGTGAAAGCCCAGCGCCGGTTCCCGGAGAGGCGATTTTGCATACTTTTACTGCTGCCCGCCGCAGCTACCCAGCTGGAAGGGCTCCAGCTCCGCCGGTGAAAGGCGGCGAGCGGCGCACGGAGGGGATGGCAGCGGGGACCTGGCCAGCCGGCAGGGGCTGGCAGGCTCGGGGGGCACCAACCTCCGCTCCCAGGGCTGCGGGGCTAGGACCGGCAGCCAGACCTGCTGCGGCTCCAGCTGTCGCGGGCACGGCACCGTTTCTCCTGCGGCGAGCCACGAGCCCATAGTTTGGGAATGGTGCCGCTATTCCCCCTCGTCACGCACCGAGCCGCGGGGCTGCGGGCGCTCCCAGGAATGAGTGTCCAGCTCATCGGGGGAGCAATCCCCGCTGGCAGCCCGGTGTCTGCGCGCACAGGGCTTCATTTTGGGGAAGCCCGAGGAGAATGTGTCGATTTCTCCCCCCACACACACTTTTCTTTCTTGGCTTTTCTTTTACGCTGTCAGCCGGCCACCGAGCACTATCAAAGCTGCACCGCCAAGCCTCCCGCCGCAGCCGGGGGAGAACAGCTCTGGCACAGCAGACGGGCTCCCGGGGCCGTGGGAAAGCGCCGCCGGGGGACGCGAAGGATGCGGGACAGGGGTGTCCCACGGGGGCTGGCGGGGACTGGCGTTAGAGGGCGGTACCCTCCGCCCCGCCGTGTCCCGTGAACCCACCGTCGAAAGCAGAAAGGGCGGGGGGAGCAAGAGGGCGGAGGTGGGAATCCCCAAAAGGCCGAAAGAGCGTCAGCAGCCGGGAAAAAAGCCCCGCGCGGTCGGGAACGGGGACGGCGCCGGTGACGGTGCTG
>JANPWX010000602.1:226067-256161 GCA_024734555.1 Trochalopteron elliotii | reverse complement strand
GGGCGAGGGGGCGGCGAGCGGAGCACGGTGCCGAGGGGCTCGGCAGGGAGAAGTGCGCGCGGGCGAAACGGGGGCTCGGAGCGAGGCCTCCTTTTTTCCGTGCAATGATCCACACGCGTGTTTTGCCCGCGTTGCTAAACCCCGCCGTCGGGGCACAATGTGGCCACGGGATGAAAAGGAGAATCGCTTTCCCGAGCGCGCTGCCCTGAAATAACGCTTTCGGCGAGGTCAGGCTCGTTCCCCGCCAGATGACAGACAAGAGCAGCAACCTCTCCACGCCGGAGTCGGACGCGCGGCAGTGTGCGCTCGCTCGCTCCGCGGCGTTTATCGGCGTTAAATCACCCCCTTAGACACCAGCACTCCTCGTGCCCAGAGTTAAAAGGGGGCTTTTCGGCTCGCGGTCGGAGTGTTGGAAATTCAGCAGACTCTTTTCTGCTAAGTAATTTTCCTTTTCGGAGTGAGGTGAAGGGAAAAGTGATGTGGTCTAGCGTGCTTTCATCGAAACGCTGCAGCCAAAGATCTCATCAAAAGATTTGCTTTCCGTGATGAGCGGCGTGCGAATGTGCAGGCTTTGAGCAGTGATCGGCAGCTCTGAATATATGTTCAGAATAATTTTCTTTTCTTCTTCCTTTCCATGTGAAGTTTAAGAGTTTCAGAGATGAGATAACACCGTCCCTAGTGAAAGCAGGTCAGTGGGTGTTGTTTGTCGGCTAATGAGGCCGTTCTATTCGCGTGTTAATGTCAGGTTGACTTACTGCAGCAGGGGGTGAGTGCAGTCACACATTCACTTGTCTATCTGCATGTGTATTCCACCATGGCACTTTGGAGGTTGTAAAGTGAAAAACAGGACTGAGTGGTTGCCGAAGATACTCAACAGGGAGATGTCAATGGTCAATAGTAATGTCTAAAGTCGAGCTACAGGGGAATCTGACGGCTGCTGTTAACTCTCTGAAACAATGTACCCATCTTGGATTTCATCCCGCAGAAAACCATTGGAACCATTTGGAACCAGTGGGAAAAAAAATCTCTGTCGGGCAATATTTTGTCTCTCCCACGGAAAGTTTAGTATGAGCCCTGCCAGTGAAGTCAGAAAACATTTAAATCTAGAAGCCAGGGTAAGGGGAGGAGGGAAAAAAGGGAAGCCAAAGATGTGGAAAACAACAGTGTTTTGGTGGCGGGACTAAACTGCTAACGTGAGACTGAAGAACTCAAGTGTCATCTTTCAGTGGAAAGAGTTGTTACATTTTGGGAAGTGACATTAAAAAACCCTCTGTGAATTGCATCCAGGGAACCTCAGAAAGTGGTTTTGTCTTGCCCATTCTAAACAAATCTTCCAAAGGAGACACTGAGGCATCTGAATCTACCGAATTGTCACAGTTGGTAGTAAGGTTTTTAACGAGAAATTTGGCATTGTGGTGATTCATTGTGGTGGCTTTTAGCCAGGAAAACTGGTATTGTTTTGATACAGTGCACATGATCTTAGACTTTGGCATGTCAGCATTGTATAAAGAACAAGAAACATGTGCTTGTTGTGGAGTTAATTGAATTATTAGGATGGACAGATTTCCAAGGTCTCTTGTTGGTACCAGTGCTGCACTGGGTAGCAGAAAGAGGTTGTAAATGTTTTGGTTTTGCATGCAGAACCTGTAGTTGATGCTGGAATGGACATTTCAGCATCCAAAGTTGGATGGGACTGTTCCTTCTTGCCGAAGCACTTCAGATGCTGCTGGCCTGTGTCTTCCACAGTGTTTCTTTAAATATTAACAACAGCCAGACAGCCCGAAAGAAAAGAGGGGGAAAAAGCCCTCATAATGTTTTGGAGCAAATCTGCTGCTTGAAAAAACATGAAGATCAGGTTGGATTCATGTTACTGATCCTGGTCAGGTTTACAGGGAGTGCCTCACTCCTAAGTTACTTGCATGGACAGTAGTGTTTTTATCAGATTGTGCCTAAGCAGTGACTTTAAATCCCTTGTTCCTTTTTGTTCCAAGTGGAAGATTTATTTTGTGTTTCTACAGGAGCCAAGTAAGGTCCTTTTTAAAAAGCTGACGATTTGTCAAGGTGGAATTCCAGAAGAGCTGTCAAATTTGGCTTGTCACAGCGGGTGACCCTTCTACCTCTCTCACTGGGCTGCTGCACAGTAGCTCTAGGCATGGTAGCAGCATCTGTAAGCCAGCTTCACAACTGGAGCCTGAAAGTGGTAGAACAAAATTGCCAAGTTTCAAGTAGAGTCGGTGGTTATCTTGGAAACTGTGCTGGAGAACACAACCACAAATTATTTTGGCAAATAATATAGAGTATTTATTTAGTCCAGCTCTCTGATTGCTGTTAAGGCAGTCATCCAGCAGCATTAAGTGTTGTGACATCATTTTGAAAGGCAGTGTGCTGGTTCTGAAATTGAGTGGGATGTACTATGATTCATTATTAAAAAAAAAAAGCTGTAGTCTGAACAGAGATGAAGCATATGACTGCATCATGGCTGAAAGCCAAAAAGAGAATTGTATGAATCAATCACACTTGCAGCATTATTCCCATCCCTTACTTCATAAGGCAGTGAGTACCATCTTACTCATTTAGTGATATTCTGCAGCAGAAATATGCTTTTGAGCACTGAACAAGTAACTACTAACAAGTTGCCATAGTTCTGGTTGTTACTTTATCATCACTGCTTACATGCTCGATTTGCATACCTCATCCCAATAATCCTAGATAATAAAACCTTACAAATGGAAAGTACCGTGAGTAATCATCCCCTCAGTCACCCATTGAAAAGAAATCACTTCTGCCTTACCTTAGGGTAGGTAAGTTTGCTTAAAAAAAATATAATCTACATGTATATACATATGGAAAATCACCCATTTTGCCAAGGAGCTGCTCAGTGGGTGGATGCAGAGATGGTGAGGTTAAGGAATAAAATTCTGACCCTCCAGCATCATAATCTCAAGGACAGCTAGTGACTGACCCAAAAAGGTTGTTTGGATTAAAATAGTGGGAATGTACATAGCAGGGAGGAAGAAGGTAGAGAAATACAAGGTCTGAGATCTAGAAAGAACAGCTAACTAATTTTACCCATGTATCTCACACTGTTCTTGAAATGAAGAAAAAAAAATGTCCTAACTTTATAGGTGGATCAGAAAGAGTTTTCTACTAGTTTTTCACAGTAAAGAATTTTAAATCTGATGTCACTTTAAAGACAATTGCCATGCTTTGAAAAACACTTTAACAAATAAAAGCCATAAAGATTTAGATTCCTGTCTGTCTTTTCAAGCAGGCTTCTTAACCTCTGTAAAACACTTTCCAGAATGCTGAATCATCTTAGTAACCCAAACAAAACTGAGGCTATCTTTAAAAAGCAAAGTTTTCTGTGGAGGTGGGGATTCCAAGTTGGAGTGTTGTTGCCTCATAGTATACATATGGCAAGAAATCCCAGAAGGATTATTCTTACAGATAAATAAAGGCTTGCAGTACTTGACCTAATTCCTTGTGTGTGTGTTTTTCCTCTTACTAAAACAAAAATAAAAAATTAAATACAGGAGGCATTTCTGTTGCAGTGTGGAAAGGAATAGGCTTGTTCTGTGCTCGAGTTCAGCAAGAAAGGATAATTCAGCATTTTAAGCCTAACCAAGCACAAAGTTTTGTTAAACCACAACAGAGAGTTTCAAAGAAGTGAGCAGCAGGTGAGTGTTTAGATAGCTAAGATAACCAGCTCAAGAACCAAATACCCCTTGGAAGTATCTTCCCCAGGTCCAGGGCAGTACCATCTGCACTCTGATTAAATACTATGATGCAATTTAGACAACATGAAATAATCTTTACATGTTCTACCATTCTAGCATTACCTCTAACCTCAAATATATACCACATGTTTTCCCAGGATGTGAATGTTGGTTTCACCAGGTGTATGCAGGGCAGGGCGGGGGGAGGTTTCCAGGTTTAAGCTGAATTTTTGCAGGTATATAAAGAACATCTTCTGCATTTTTTACTCTACATAAGCTACCCTGTCCTTAAACTCACATTTCAATGACTAAAGTTTAAACAACTCTTCTGCCTAATCTCCCTGCCAATAATGCATCAGCAGTCCAAGTTTGTGTTCCAGTGTCCTGGCGTGAGCTACTCTCAGTCACATCGCGTTGGGAAAGGATTTGGCTCCATTGCAGGGAAACGCCGGCTTACCAAGTGGGTAGGTTTAGGTCAGGACGATGCCTCCCCATGTGGCTGCGTGCACGTGGTTTGAGTGTTTACAAACAGTGTCCCAGCATCCTCGGCAGCTGCCTTGACGCAGCCAGTGAGCACAGAGTTCTAGGAATGTCCCTCGTCCTCACGGACAGCAGAGGAGGGGGAAAGAAAGAAAGAAGTGAAAAAGTGCAGAGTTTTAAGAACACGTATCATAGTTTGGGTTTTGGCTGAGCTTTCTGCGTCTGTGTTGCTTTCTAGACCGCGGGATCCTTTGTCGAACGCCGTTGTTTTTTCCTCGGCGCTTGAGCGCAGTCTGGGCTGTGTTGATGGGTTTGTCTGGAACAGACTGACCCAAAGCATGAGATGGGGGTTAAGGGAATTGTTGCAAAGGTTTCAAATTATTTTTGTGCCCCTCCTGCTCTTTTAAAAATGTATAATTAATTCAAGCCCCAAAAGCTTTTATAACAAAATGACTCTTTACAATATAAGAATCCCACTGTAAATGGTTATATATTTTTTCCTTAATTAAGCATGATTCAGTGCCTGTTAGGATACTAGAACAATTTCCTTTTTAAAGAACAAGAAAGAAATCATGAATCCTACTAACTTTATGAGTAAAATCAAATAGCTGAAAGCCTTTATTACTTAATGAGACATGTTGACACAAAGAGGCATTGCTGTTATGAAAGCTTATACCACTGCAAGGCAAATTTTGGATCTCCATTAGATGTAAGAAGCTTGGTGGAAATTTCTGCATTTACCCAACCAAATGAATAATGCCACCAATCTGTTGCTCAAAAAAAAAAAAAAAAAAAAGGAGAAAAAAGGGGGGGAAAAAAGGAAAAATAAAAAGGAGGGGGGAGAAGTGGTATTAATTATTGGGGATGCCTTGCAGAAATGAAAACTTTGTGATTCTGTGAAAATGCATTGTAGCTGGCCAGAAGCACACAGCTGACAATGTGTTTCATGCTCTCCCCTGTGGACCTAAACCAAACCTGTCAGGCCAGTTCTGGTCTTCAGAGACACTTGAGGCCTATGCCCTGCATGTGCTGTAGGACTTTATTATCAGAGGTTCTAATGCTCCTTATCCAGTCCCATGCACATTTTTCAGACTTTCTTAGTTCTGCAGGAAGCACTTAGAACATTGTGCAAAGCACATCACTTGCTTTACAAAATGAATCCTAAGATCTGTTTCCTCCTCTTAGGGAGGAAGCAGTTGGCACAAATGCCTCTTCCATGTTCTGAATTTGTCTGGATGAATCATGGTATTCACTGTCACGCAGCAGAGTAGGAAGGCTGATCACAGTTCTTGTTATACACACAGCTCCTGCTAGCAGTTGCATGTTCACATTGGTTGCTCCCATTTTATGTTGATGTCTATTACAACACTGTAATTCTGTAATTACACTGCAGTGGTGTCTTCTCATTTGCAGGACAAAATGATTTGTGTCCTATCCAGAATCTGCTTCTGTTTCAGTAAGCTCTTTACCACTTTTCATTTTCTTTCCTGTCCTTTTTTTTACCTACAGTTCCCATTACTCTTGCACTAGCTGGGTAGCAGAAGGTAGCAAGCAAAGAATACGTGACAACGGCATTCCTGAGTTTGTGCTATTTGTTCCTTCTCTTGCCACTTCTAGTGCTGTTAGAGATCAAAGGGTAAACATTAACCCTGGGCCTGATTCTGGCGGGAGAGTTTTGCCCTCATCTTCTGTGTCCTCTAGTATCTTTCCAGATTTGTCCCTTCGAATGAAAGACAACAACTGTTCATGCAACACTCAGCCCCATTTCATGCCCCTGATGCTTTTTTTCATCTTTGTTTAATCTGTTTGTTCTTTCAGTGCTACTTCACTTGTGTTTGAAGTCACATTCTTTGAAGTTATAAAATTTTTATACTTGCCAAAGGACACAAAACTCTTTCAGCTTTTATGTAAGGAAAAAGAAGAACAGAATGATTGCGTATTTTCTCTTGTGTGCAAGTGGCATTACTCTCCCGCTCACAGTCAAATGAGGAAAAGGAACAGTTGCAGTAAAACAGGAGTTTCTACTGTTTTCCCAAAGTTAAAGACCACAGAAGTGAGGTATTTCCATGAAGCTTCAAGTGCATGTACAGCTTAATAAAAGAAATGCCATTTTATCCCTAAAAGATAACATATGAAAGCTGGCAAATACATGGGTCTCACCTCTTCCTGGGATATGGAGCAGTGGCAGTATGTCTGTGCACACATTACAGATTTTAACAGACTTTCTTTTCAGAAAGTATGTTTCCTCTGCACTCTTTTGTTTGCTTTTCTATTTCATTTCAAGTTTGCCCAACAAAGCTCTGAAGTATTACTTAAATGGCAACACTAAAAATCAAAAATGTGAAAGCTGAACAACTGGATAGGGCCAGATTTAACACTTATTTAATTTTGTGTATCTAGTAGACATTTTGTGTGAAGGAAAATGTATGCTAGTCTATTTCCTATTCCATGATTCCATGCACAGGTAGTTGCAATGTACCCATCACATACCTAGGAGCAAGTGAAAATACATACCAAATAAGGAAAAACACTCTTGTTATTCATAAAGATGAAAACTGCACAAAGCAGAAAAATACAGCCTTTCAGTTCTCTGTTGTTTCTATGGTGCTTTCCGTATTTTACATGCAACATTTGTTTTCTTTAAATATGTTTAGACCTATACTTTTCTGCTTCCCTGTAATCCTTACTGCAGAGAGGCTTCTGTAGGTGTGAGAAAGCAGTAAGAAAACCAAGAACTGTGCTGATCTGTTTTCTTTCTCTCTGTTACTGTGTGTAATGCCTGAGAAGTGAGAAACCAGGTAGGAAAATGCAGATTTCTATTTTTCCACTGTGTCTATGTTGTACAGTTGACAATACATTAAGTACAGGTGTTTTTTTTTTTTTCCCAGTGTCAGCTGACTTGTGATCCTGCAAACTCTCATTTTCAGAAAGCCCTATTAATTTTTCTTGGGCTCACCAAGCTATACCAGAGACATGTGGAACAGTGAAGCATCTAGTCAGTCATATACTTTGTAGTACTGAAAAAAGAAAAGTAGTTTTGGGGTGCTTTTTTTTGTTTTGTTTTGTTTTTGGTTTTGTCTTTTTTGTTGTTGTTGTTGGTGGGACAGGGAAAATAAATGGATGGAAAGACTACAGGTGTAGAAGCTAAAAACCCTAAGTTTTACTCAGAAACCCCAACTTTTCAAAGGAGTTGCAAAAAAGTTCATGCATTTTGCTATAAAATATAGACTCTAGCTGCCGAATAAGAAGTTATGCTTCTGGAAGAGTGGGTCTAACTAATAGCAGAATACCTGTTTTTTCTTGAAACAATGAGCTGGTTGGAGATACTTTGTTGGACAAGCTGGAGCATGAGTCTAATTCAGGATGGCAACTTTGATGCTTCTAAATATAAGGATACTGGATAGAGTGAAATTAATTATTGCACATTAGGAGGCACCTCATATCCCAGCCACGAAACAGAATCCCACTGTGCTTGGGGCTGTACAAACATTAGCCATTTTTGTTCTGTCTTACTATTTAATTCAGTAAAAGAGGCAGAGAAAAAGGGTCTGGCAGCACACAAGGGGCCGGAGTGTTAGTAACTCTTGTTTATAGCAGAGGCAGGCAGCTCCCTTTCAAAAAACTAAATATTTGCAGTAAATAAAGCAAAGCTGCTATTAGTGCCTGCTCTGTGTGTGTGTGTGCGTGTCAGAGGAGTTCCTAAGCAGCACTGCTGCAGCCTTTTCCCCAGGGTGCTGATGTTAATGTGCAGGCAAAACATGCAAAGAAGGAGAGAAAGGGTATAAAATTAATAAGCAACAACTGAGAGCCAAAGCACACAGAGATCATGCAATGTGGTACAAACCCTGCTGGAGTCATTCATTTCTGTGCCTTTTTTTTTCCTAACCCTAGAAGACCTACAGGAAAGCTGTGGTGTAGCTGGAAACTGAACCCATATCTCCTAAACCCCAGTGCTTTACCCATGATACTCTCCTTCCTGCTCATTCAGAAGTTTACTGATCGTTTTCTCTGCTTACTAAGATAACAGAAGTATCAATTTTAAGAAACAGAAACTAGATGCTTTTCACTTTTTTTAAGACTTTGGTTTTCAGTAGCATTTTCTGTTGACTGACAACATGTTCTGGTTTTGCTGCACAAACTTTCAGACCTCTAAATCAGCAGTGCTTATCCAAAACAACTCAGCAAATTAAAATTAAATAAATCTCCTCAGGGAAAAGGATGACTTTTTGTTCACTGCTTTGTGGCACTGTTTAAACTCTCCACTCCAAGTGAGAAAGGATGCAGGGAAGAACGTTATCTCGCTTTTACTGATACTGTAGGTGTCTCCATGTACCTCCAAACAAATAATTAAAATAACAATAATTAGAAGTAGTAGGTTGTGTCAGTTAATCACAGTGTGTGAAACAGTTATGACATTTCTATAAGTAAGTACTCCAGTTAACTCCCTTTAATACCCCTGATCCTCCTGTTCATTCAGGCAAGATTTCCCACAGTCTGCAAGCCGTTCATGTACATCAGCTCCAGTCTACCACACAATTCCCATTTGATCTGTTTTATCAATTAAAGGTTTGTCAGGGACCACAAACCTTCATGTCGACATCACACTTGGTAGCACAGCTCAAAGGAGGGAAAAATACCAAAATAAAACCAGTTTTAATTTGTTGTCAGAAATCTCTGTGCTGGAGATGGGATGCACAAACCTGTGTTAACCTGGCATTAACCATAGCAGCATTCATACCTTTCCATTCAAGAGTCTGCCTTCATGTCCTAGACCTGAATTGCAGATGGTAAGCTTTAGTATCTCTGGCCTTTGAGAATTCCTTTTCTGTGGGTCACATTTGGAAATAAAATCCAATAGGTAATTTAGCTCGTGCAGCATCTCTGGATGCTGGCAGATGCAGCTGATCGTGAAGGACAGATGGATTTTTCCCTGCCATGTTTAGAGATACAATACCACTGCAAACTTTGGAAAAAGATGGAGCAGAGCATTTGAACTTGCCTCCCATAGTTGCTCCTCTCCCCACAAGAGTTTGGAGGTTCAGCCAGCCAAGCCCCACGTGGCTGATGTGCACGTGGCCGTGCTGCTTACAGACACGCTCCTAGGTGTCCCCAGGCACCATTAGGTGCCACACTGCAGCTTGTGAGAGCTCCTGTTTTTCACCCACAGTCTTGGCTGCTTGTAGCACTCGTGGCTAGAGGCAGGGTTGTGATGGGCTGTGGAGTCTGCTAGCTTGTTCAGGTTTGCTCGTTTTACATTTAAGCAATATTCAGGCCAGGGGTTCAGAGCGAGATCGTCCACAGTGAGTCAAAAATAGAAACTTCATTGCTCGATAGCGTAGTAGCACTGGAGAGCGCTACCTAAATGTACACACAAGAGTGAGGAAGGTACTTTTCTGCTTTCCAGAAACACTACTAAGGAATTGGGCAATGTTTACAGTAGGGTAGGATTTCAAAAAGCCTGTGGAAATGAATGGACGCTTTTATTTTTTTCATTTCCCACTAACAAACCAGGGATGACTTCTTATCCAGGTTTAAGAGATGAAGCTCAACAAAATACAAGTAGTTTAGAGGAGCTAGTATTTAAAGCCAGAGTTGCATTATCACTCAGAGAAGACTGCCTTAGTTCTGCTTTGTTTTAGCAGCCCACTGGTGTACAGTAAGAAAGAGGTTTGAACAGCTGTGTGTTGCAGTGTTAAATGGCCTCCCATAGCTGAGGCACAAAAAGACAAAGCCTGTTTCTTTCCAGCTGCTCAGCTAAAATTGTATTCACTTACTTTCACTACTCTCCTCACCAGTTCAGAGTTCAAGGACTCATGTATCTACCGTACCTTGAGTTCAGATAACAACTACATGGAGGGAAACAAATAGAAAAGTTCCTGTTCCTCAAAGACGAGCACTTTTTCTGTACTCGCTCCCCTGTTTGGTTTTGGGGTGTGCACAGTTTATTTTTCTCCTTTTGTTTTACTCTCCCTCCCCGCACCCCCTCCCGCTCACCCTCTGCTGAGTGCACACCCTCCTCTTCCAGCCGCCTCTCTGGTTTGCTTGGCCGAGAACTGCAGACTCAGCAGAGACTGGTAACACTTTAACTCTTTGTCCTATTCTCAGCTCTCCCAGGAAAGGTCAAAGCAAATGAGACTTACAGCTGCGCTTGAAACAGAGCCGCTATAATGGAGAGGGACACTGACCACAGACTGTTCCCCCTCTCACGTTTTGGTTTTTTTTCTTGAAGCATATAAAGTGTGGGGCCAGCATGAGATGAAACTTTGCATAGGTTTGGGTGGCTGGATCTGCTTATTTCTCGTTAAGAGGAAATGAAAGGCTTGTGACTTTTGTTTGTACCGGCCATATCATGCAACTTCTACTGATAAACAGAAATCATTTAGGAGCTACTTCCTCAAATGCCTGAAATGTGGTCTTAATTTCATCAGTGCAAAGCCAGCAAAAAGCTATTGCAGACACGAAGTCTCTGTTATATGTCTTTGAAGTCATTTTGGAAACTTTGGCAATGTGCCCTTATACAGTTCTTTTCTCTGAGAGCCACAGTTTTGCATTGTGTTCTGGGACCACGTGGGCTCTAATTTTAGTGACTTAGGGCAGAAAGGAGTTCCATTTTTCTTAAGAACAATTCAGCACTGCCATTTGCTTACACTGACAAGACGAACCTGCGGGGCCACCATCAACATTAGCACACGTCCACGTGTGCCAGGTACAGAAAAAAGGTTCCCACTTGCCCTTCAAACACCCCGCCGCAGTGTCTCACAGGGCTGCCAGGGCTGTGCTCCAGCCGGGGCGCTGCCGCTGGTTGGCTTAGCGACGTGACATTGGCGGCCAAGCTTTACCTCTGGGCTTTGGCACTCCAGGTCGTGCTGGTGTCTCGCCACGTGCTTTTGCGCACATGGCAGCAGTGTTTACAAACATGACCCCAGAACTCTTACGGGCAGTTCTGAAAGAGGCAGCGAATGCCGCATCCCGCGCGCCAGGCTGACCTAGATCGCCAGCGCTGGGAACGAATAACGAGGCGCTCGTACCAGCGCAGGCTCTGAGAGATGCTCAAAGCAGATGATTTTGCTCCCAAACTGTTTTGAAGTATCATTGCCATCATGAGAGCGTTTTCCACCAGAAACTAAAAATAACTACTGTTAACTAGCAGGAGCGGCGGGTAAGTGATTCAGCAACTCGGGGATAGAAGTGACTGTATTCTTCAGCACTCTAAGTGTTTCTGCACTGAAGTAACTCAGTACATAAAATTCTTACAACAGGAAGAAAACGCAAAGCTGGCTTACTTTGGCTAAAAGAAAAGAGCACTGCATGATCATGTAGTTCCTGACTGACAGTTCCTTTTTTGTTCCTTTATTAACACTTGCACTCAGGCACTAATGAATGCTTTGTAGTCAGGCTGTGACCATCCATTTAGGAAAAAGATGCCTTAGTAATTTCAAATGAAACACTTCCATCTACAAAATATGAATACCACTATATGGTTGATTTGGTTTTTTGACATGGGCCTTAAGGAAAAAAAAACATAGCTGAAACACTGCTTCAGCAAACCAGGCACTGAATGCTCAACTGTCAAATGTCCATGTTCTATTTTCACAGGCATATTTTTTACAGTACACATCTACTGAAAAAAAGAAAGTATCCCTTCCTCACTCTTGAAGCTCCTGAAAGAAGTTTGTATTGTATGCTAAAGAACTACAAAGCAGTTTGCTTTCTACAAGTAAGCAATTTCTAGCAAAGTGGAATATATGATCCAACAATTAGTTTTTGACAGATTCTAGCATTCTTGAAGTTGCCTTAAAAATACATGTATGGGGAGGAGACAGGTACTATAACTGTGAGTGATTGCTTAGGATAATCAAGAGTTTTCTTGAAAAAGAGAACTGCTAAATGAGCAAAAATAACCCATCCTTGTTAAAAATCACTTCCAGTTTTCACTTCTGGAATTAAGGAATTTAATCTCAGCTTTGCAAAAGTCTCCTAAATGATGAAAAATTCTTCTTCCCCTCCCAAATAGAAAATTTGACTTTTCAGAAGCAGATGAGTTGGTAGAAAGATGGTAGTTCTATTTTATATTAGTTATGGTAATACATCTCAGTGTTTGTAAATATCATAACAATAAAGCCTGTAGGAAAGACACACTATGAGCTTCTCCATGCCTCTTCTGCAACACAGTTCAACCCCACTACTAAATAAAATTTTTCTAAGTATAGACGTCATCTTTTCCAACCATACCCATGGCAGCTCTACATTAGAGTTGTCAAAATTCCTGCAAAGTTTCTTTGCTTAAACAAAATGAAACGAAAGCATGACGTGTTCCCTCTGGCTTGGTCACTAGCTCATTTCATGTGGTCTCTGATAACTCTAACCTGAGCTGGGGAACTGCTCTGCGGGTCAGCCCTTAACCCATTGCCAGTTTTGTCCAGTCTCCTAACTATTTTTAATCTTATATTTAGAATGTGAGCAAATGTACTTGGTCAGTTATTGATATCTTTTCACTGCTGAATGTTCATTACAATGTTCATTACACTGTATATAATAGACCTAGAAATAAGAATGGAAGTACTCAAAATAGGTCACTGCTGTGTTCCTATTTTAAGAGCTCTTTGTAGCATTTCTCCTACCTGAGGAAAGCAAATCCACCTTACTGTGAAACTGTACAAGTGTGGGCAGAGTGGGAGAAAGGAGAATTAGAGACTTAGTGTAAAATCATCCCTTTATGTATATAGCTTTCCTCTTGGGTACATCATTGTGCATTCTCTGGAGTCTTTATTCAGAAACCCTGAAGCACTTTTTAAATTGTCCTGAATCAGAAAGTACTGAGGTTTACAGGGACTGGATAATAATCCAGTATTTATGATGTCTGTGGGCTTTACCAGCACATTTAACTTAACCAGTGTAATGACTATACAGATACACAAATTCTGTCTGGTGAATCTTTGACTCAGAGAATGTTCTTATTGTTTATAATACTTTCTTACATTATATGAAGAGCTTTTTTAGTCACCCAAAGAAGAGAGTATAAGGGAAGAAGTGCTGCTTATGATGAAGTTTATTTTATTCAGTGCTTTTAGTTGGGGGCAGGAGGTAAGAGAACAGTGTAAGATTACCATTGTATGCTACAGGGTAAATACTGACATTGTGTCAGTTTAGATGAGTATCTCAAAATAAATACAGACTCTGTCATGGGTTTGTCCTCTAGGTAAAAAAGCAGTGGAAATCTTGTTTAACAAGTTCAGCAAAAGGCACACCTAAAGTTTAATTATGTCTTCAGATGCATGGGTGCAAGTCTTACTAAAGAGTTTTACTCAACTCTCAGAGAACAGACTTAGTGCTTTTGATTTTTCTTATACTTAGATGGATTGATCTACAATCATGACAGTGCACAGTTTGGGGAAGAAAATCCCTTGGCATAATGAACAACTATTTTCAGCCACAGCTCTCTCTGAAACCTAGGTGTGTGGGAGAGACCAAGCAATTATTCACTAGTTCATATTTTTCAGTCAATACTCTTTCCTCACCACTCTGAAAAGCCAATCTACCCAAAAATCAGGGGAAGATGAAGAAGAGATGAAACAGCGCTTCTGGTATTTACCTAAGGGTTTTGTATTAATGTCTCTTGGAGCTGGAAATCTTGGATAGGATCTGAGTTGCACATCAATTGTGCTCCAAAAGTTGAAGCACTGAATGAGGCAGTGAGAGGACTTGCTGACCTAGGAGGAAGACTAACAGGGGTCAAATTGTTCCTCTGTCTCTCTTACTCTTTGTTTTCTCAGCAGAAGATGGTTCCTTAACAGACCAACTGCTTAATGGTTGTGTGAACAGAGAATAAAATGTACAGAACACTTGCTGGACAATATATTAAGTTACACTAACAACTGCCCGCAGCACTCAAAGGCAAGGTGGGAACATGCAACAGGCCTCCAAAATACATGTTCAGCATAAACCACTGGCAGAAAATATTTCCCATCACCCTACTTAAAAACATAACAAGTCCTGTAAATTCAAGAGTCACAAGAACTATATTACATGAATAAGAGAACAAAAACAGTGAAAGGAACAAGGAGTGTTTCAGATTTTTTACAGTACTGGGGGTTTAAATGTCCGGAGATGTTCTTAGAAAAGGGAGAAAACCCTACCTTACAGAGTGAGTTGAAAAAAAACAAAAAACGGCTGAGCCATACCACCAATGGCTCTTCTTCATATTCACAGGATTAAACCAGTGAGGTGCTGAGGTTTCTTCCCATGTCCTTCAGTCCTACAAGAAACACTACCATGCTTTGCCAACAAGCCTAACTTTGGCCATGGCCAACCTCCAAAGCTTCAAAATATGACAAAAGCCCTATTTCTAGTAGTCAAGTTATATATCAATGAAAGAAAGCAGCTGCATATATATATTTAACAGCCAAGCTGCAGAAACTCTGATTCATGAATTCAACAGAGATAACAGAGATACACCAGAAGCAGCAAAATCAGACCTTCTCTTCTACTTATGTTTCACTATCCTGGCAGCCTTTTTTTTTTTTTTTTTTTTCCCTGATTTTTTTATCCTTGCTGTAGGTCTACAAATATAGAGTATGGGCAGAATTGTCTCAAGAATGGCAATTTTCATAAAACTCCATGCAAAAGAATGTCATGCTTCAGTGTAAAGTTTTGATGTGTAAATTTGGGTTAGTTTAATTTTGAGAGGAAGAGTGGCCAGTATCTTTCCTTTGTGAACTCCTTTTTGGCCTATTCAAACTTGCTTGCACCCTTATCCAGGAAAATTCTCATCAGGATATACTAAACAGCCTTTCCCTGTACCAGTGCACAGCAGTAAGAAAGATGGACAAGCTGTTCCTAAAAGTTGTATGAAATAGTCATGGAAGAGACCATGACTATCTATTCGTTCTATCTTCTTCTCCCAAGTCAGCCAAATCATAAAACTGGCACTTTTGATAAATAGGTGGATAATCTGCTCTAGAAGACCTCTGCTTGTAGAGATTCTGTACTCTTCCAAGGCTTCTCATTTTGATGAGCATTTTTGCCTTTTGGACAGATAAAGCATTCCAGTTGAAGCCCTGCCAAGGCTTAAGAAGAAAAGTAACTTAATGCCTGACAAAGCCACAAAAAAGAGCCTGTGCAAAAATTGCCTTTTTTTCCTCAAAAAGGTTGACATAACTGCTCAGCTTGATTTTCACTCTAACTCCAGGAACTCCTTTTCCTCATTCAGTGTTTTTGCTTATGATTGTTCCTGCCTTGAGACCTTGCCCTTGGGCTACCAATACAAGAAACCCACCTAAGAAATGCAGAAAAAAAGCGAGTGCATGAAACAGAGAAGTTGGTGTCATCAAGAGGAGGAACTGCATGGTGGGGGGATCTTAAGTAATTACACATTTTTGTGAAGGTCTGGTGATCCATTAGAACGTTCATTTCTTGGCCAATGACCATGCCTGTGTTATCTGGGCACACTGCTGCTTTTCTGTGCATAATGCAAAGAGTTCATGGATGAAGATCTGGACAATACAACAAATAGCTTAAGTGTAGGCAATTGCTCAATGTGGCAGTAAAGAGAAGTGGGGAAAACAGATGCAACACAGTACTTGATCTTAGCAGTATGTATGGCTTTGTTAAGCTGTAGTGAATGAAGACAGAAACATGTTTCAGAGAATGCAAAACACTAGAAAATATTTGTCTTGAGCTATAGTGCCAGAAGTATATGGTTTGTCCATGGGAAGATCTGAACTCCTCTCCTCCTCTTTCTTGTTCCAGTGGCATTTTCAGATGAAATTTGCAAATTATGAGTGTTCCCATATATTCTGACTCCAAATACAGTAGCTTGTGCTGGATCAGGGCCTCAAAACAGGCAGCACAGAATGAGGGAGCAGGAAGTAAAGCACAGTGGAGTGCTTTAAGTAAAGCACACTGGAGTGTGAGCTAGATAACATACACTGAAGACAGAGAAGGGCTTTGAGGAGCTGCCTTTGGCTCTCTAGCACAATTTGAAGAAAGACAGTATTTAAAGAAGGTAGCAGCCAACATATTTCAAATTGCTGAAAGGAAACAAAGACAGTGGGTATGCTTAGTTTAAAGACCTTGCCATCACAGCCTGTCACTTAAGCAGGTTCTTTTGTAAGTAGCAGACATTTCTGTGAATTAGGACCATGTCTAGGCTCCTGCTCCTTAAGGATACAGTCTGTAGTGGGTTTAAGTCTCATGGTTTTGGCTGTAAGCTGGTGGTGGCTGAATGTATTACTGAGTGATTATACATACGTTTCTCTGAGGCATATGCCCTTTAGCAGACCATGATAAAAACAGACAGTTGTTTGCTTCAGTGTGGCACTTCTCAGCTGCTGCTGGCTGTTTCCCTGTGTGCTCCTTCCTCTGTAGACTTCACCACAGTATGCCTGAGAGTACTGCTGCAAAAACAGGGTCCAGAAAATCTCTTAATCAGGAACATGTACAGACTGACCGTCTACCCCAAGAAGCTATTTCCTTCATTTGTTCATTTTTGCACCATCCCAGAAAGTTGTAGTTTATGCCACCAGCAGCAAGTGTGGCCACTTCCACTGTTCTTTGTAAAGCAGTGGCACGAACTGTTACATTATCTAAAAAGAGCAAACAAACGTTTGGGTTTTTTCAAAGATTAGGTTGAAGGAACAGGAAAAAGCTCTCTCCTTTAGTTCTTTCCTTTTGTTTCTAGTTTTAATATTTAATGAACATGTGATATTGTTTTAAGCTAGTCCTGATGGTCTTGTGAAGTTAGTATTTAAAGCAGATGGCTGCAGTGCTTTAATAAGGTGGTTACTATAGAAACACAGCACTGTGAAAGCAAGAGTTTCTGTAATGCATGGTTCCCTCACTAAACATTTTAAAGACTCCTGATCTACATGTAGCAGGCCTGAAGAATACTAACCAAGAAATGGAAAAGAGAGATAATATGCTTGGAGTATTTACTTCAGCTGGGGTCCACTTAAACCTAGCTGGATAGCTAACATTTTTGTGGCTTGCTAAAGAGCTGCTTGAAACAACATGAAACATGAGAAGAGAGATAAGCAAAAATATTGATGGAGGAGATGACTGTGGGCAGGAGACAGATCATTTCAGTTATCTTTTTTTAGAAGGCAAGTTGGACTCCAACATTAACACAAACAAATGTAAAAATGCAAAATACCCCCAAACAGCTAGCTAATACACCCAAATATTTACTTCATCATCCTTGGGGTTTTTTTTCACTTCATCTTTGCATATCTAATGTTGCCTATCAACACACTTGTTGCAGCCTAATGTATGGGGAAGGACACATCATGTACTTTCAAGGATTTGGGCTTTTTATTACTGCCTCTGGTTTTCTTTATTTTGCCAAAACTGTTTTAACCTGAGAGTACCTAGATTTCTTTGCATGTGCCAAAGCATTTTACAGGCTATGACACAGACTTTAGAAATCCTTTTAAAATATTAATTATATATATGAATATGATTTGAACTAAATCAGGACATTCAAAAGGGTAAATGACAGTCTTTTTGGAAGGGTTATGAGTACTGTGTCCAGAACTGAGCAAGAAAGCACTATCTCATCTAATTGTGTCCTTCCCTTCAGGAAATTTAGAAGTAGTTTTCAGCAGTCTCAGAGGGTGAGTACATGGAGATATTGGTAGTAGAACTGTAGAAACTATGAAGCAAAGAAGGTTTCAATGCAACACTGGATGTAAAGATAGCACTTGAGAGAAATAAACATCCTGTCATACAATCTGGGCATCCTGCAGAAACTCCTGTCTTGCACTATCGTCAGCAACAGTGCTGACCTGGACTAGGTTCACAGGGAACTGGAGACAATCAAGGCCTTTTCTTTGTTTTATCCTTTCTTTTGTTTCTTTCTGTTCACCTAAACTCAGCAGCTGTTTGTGCTTGCATGTTTTTTGCTTCCCTCTGTACTTTAAAACACCTAAAGTGGGCAGGTTCAATTGCAGGGTTTGCCTCTGTTAGGGAGCTGAACATACCATCATTTTGAAAGCAAGAAGGGGAAAAAAAAACCTGTGAGAAACACTCAACTAATAGGGTTTTCCTCTACACTGAGACTTAAATTCTTTCATCAGTTCCTGTTTCTGTATGGTCATATCTGATTCCTGTATGGGCTTTTTCTATGACTTAAAACTTTCAGAGAAGGAAAATCACATGTGATCTAATACACCTCCCTCTTTTCTGCCTTGTCACTGTGACCCTCACCACTGTCATCCTCTACACACCAGTCAAGGTACATCTTACCTACTTTGCTCTGTTCTTTAGTTTCTTTCCTTCCAAACATCCCCATTTTATACCCCATCTCACTTATGAGGCTTAGCCTGGCTCATTGCTCTTTGTATTTCTCTCATGCCTGTGAAGTATTACTGTGAGCAGCACTGCCCACAGCTTGGCAAGTTTACCAAGTCTAGAAATCAGGGGTACTCCCTACTCTCCTTTACATAGCATCTGCTTTGGTTTTGATGTATTTACAGTGCAGCAGTAGAGCTATAGACAGGTACTCAGAAACAGGTATGAAGCCCTTTTCATGATGCTCACTGTTTTAAATAATTCTCCAGTACAGCATTCACTCTTTGAGGATGAGGGAGCTCACCCTCAGATTATCTCCACATGCACTTACAGGTACATTAAACACACAGGCACAGCACACAAAAACAGACATCTCTGTCTCTGTTTTCATAACGGGAATATTTTTAGGCATGACAGATACTATGAAGGAACTCTGCCCAGCTGCAGGATAGATGGGGCAGGCTATTTTAGGTTATTACATAGCAGTTCTTAAAAAAGAAAGCTTTGTAACTTGCAGGCAAAAGCTGAGGGAAATCTTTCCCTCAGACACCAACAAAGGGAGCCCTAGGGGAATGGGTTGCCCTGTGGTCTGTATGTAGATTTAGCCCTGGACCCATTCAGTGGCCTCAGGAGAACTTGTGTGATCTATGAGCACCTGTTTCCAGTCCTGGCCTTTGACTGCTTCTCCATGTAGGATTGTAGTCCCTGTACTTAAAAGCTTTTTTCCCCTTTTCCTTTCATTAAAAAGAACATGAACATGAGTGCTTTTCCACAGTGATGATTAATTAATCTCAAAAATAATGTCACTGACTGCAGTGAGATCACATGTGAGAACTTACATGCATCCATGGAGGAACTCTAGAGCCCTTTGGGAAGAAACATGTAACAGTGAGGGGAGTCAAAAGGACATTTTATATCCTTCCAGTGTCTAACAGAAGGCCCCCTAGCTCAGCAGATACCTGAAGACATGCCTGTGGTACATAAATAACACGTAAATATTTTTTCTGTATAATCTGTAAGTGCAAATACTGGGTAGAGGTGTAAAACTTGACAGTGCAATGAGTGAGATGGTGTAAAGTTGGGAAAATCCTTACCTTAAAGTTTTACCATCCTAGACCTTAAAGTTCTGCTTTTATGGTAGAATGTAAGAGTCAGAAGAGGCAGAAAGCTCTTTGTAGGAGGATAACTATAGAAAAAACAAACCCATGCTTAGTGTGGCTTGCAATAGGAACATTCTGTCACTTGTCTGTGGTGGCAGTGGGTTATCCTTCACACATGCAGAAGTAGAAAAAAAAAGTCTGGTGATCACAGCCTCTGGGAGATTATCTCATAGCACTATCTGGGTTAGTCCTAAAGGGCTGGAAACCTTTTATGTTGATGCAGTCATAATTAAATGTGATCCAATTGCATTTGTGGAATTAACTAATCACCAGTATGAGTAAGGGGCTCACAAGTCAGCCAGAAGTTACTGTGGGAAAACCTCTGTGGGTAAAACTGAAAGCTGTTGAGAAATGTTGATATTTAAATTGCAAACACAGTAGCTCAAGAACACGGGGAATAAGCAACTCTGCTTCTAACATTTCCTGGCATATGACAGCTTTGATAAGGGGATTACTCTAAACAAAATTCTCAGTCTCACGTATGTTCATAGCTTTAATTAGACCAAGCGTAGATGGAAATTCACAGTCTGCTTAACCTATTTAAATCTCTCTGATATGTTCCCTTTGCACACCTGTTTGAAATAAAGTGTGAGTGGAAAGAATAACTTCGTGGTGCTCTTTCGGGCTTTTATTGTACAAGATAGGTGGCTTAGTCTGCCTGAGTTGCCTTAGTTCCTTAATATTTAGAGTATTTTTTAGTAGACAGCTGGGATCTGTGTGGGGGAATGCTTGTTGGTGGGTGCAGCAGGAAACTGCAAGGAGCAGGCTACAAAGAGGATACTGTAACCTAAGTAGCGTGAAGACTCTACTAGCTAAATCTCATAAATGGCCATGATCATGTGCAACTAATACATAATCCTGTCCCAGTTCTGCCTGTAAATTATATTTTCTTCAGTACAACTATACTGTTCACTCTTTCAAAACCACAAATTCGAATGTAACAAGCTAAGGGAGGGGTTACCGCTGGTCAACAGGAGCTACCCTGTAGGTTAAAGTGTGAATATCAAGTCTCTATATGTGATTTACATTAGCTTTTAAAAATATTCAGTGTTTGCTAAAGGGGGTGTTAGGTCTGTTTAATTTTGAAAAAAAAAAAACACGTATGGAAGGGTGCTGAAGATTGCTACAAAATAAAAAATCACTATTGTGTGGTAAAATTAAAGTGGCAGCTGACAGATGCCAGCAACACAAGGATTACACAGCTGTACCCACCACACCTATCAGCCTGACCGAGGAGACCACAACCCGCAAGCTATGTTCTGAATTACAGGGGCTGCATATGTGCTGACACTTTTTAAACCAAAATTCTAAAAAGACCTTCTCACAAGAAGATGTAACCACATGAGAAGACTCTTGATTTATCAAAAAAAAAAGAAAAAAAGTATGCTCTGTGGAAGTCCCTGCCACACCCCCATTAAAATGGTGCTTTTTTGAACTTCATTCTACACTCACTGAAGTGAGTGAAATAAATCTAATTTCAGTGATCTCGGGATCATAGCTCTAAGTTTGATTAAGCAAATGCTGACCAAGTGCCCAGGTGTAAGGCTATGAAGAACTACATCAACTTTTCATTAGAAAGCTTTCATTAAATTCCCACCTGAATTATATTTCTAATGAGCCCACCAACCTTTGGGATTGAAGTTCCTAATGATTTATATTTTAGCAGCAAGCTTGTCTGAACACTTGAGTATTCTGGGGTTTTTGCCTGCTGACTTCTCCCCTTCTCCCTCCCCCTTATTTACTCAGTTCTTTTCCTATCAGTATGTGCCACTGTACTGCACATGGTGCAGTTACATTAGCATCTATCTGATGGAGCTGAAAGCCTAGATCTTTCTCTGTAACTTTTGTGAGCCAAACTTTAAAAGCTTCTCCTCCCCCTCCCAGATCCCTTCAGGGAAGAAGCAATATGAACAAGAACAAGCACAGATCTCTCAAGAATACAAATTATGTTCTGAACAGAAAGTTGGCTCATGCATGTCAATTACTTGTTATAAAGAATAAAACATTCACCTATAGTTAACCTTTAGAGGGAATGGAAAATACAAAGTTATTGCTTGCTATATGCTTTTTACTTAAGTGGCAACTGGCAGGATGAACTGTGAAGGGGGAAAAAAAGTTGCTCTAGAGGATTCTGGGAGAGTAATTTTGAGCCAGCAGAGAGAATGTCTTGCAGCAAAGGACAGAATTGATTTGTTGCCAGGGTGTGCAACATGGGAAGAAGATACATGCTCAGCAGTGGTGCTTAATTGTCCTTTTTATACTCACTGCACCATGTGTAGTCAGGAAAAAAAAAATAAAGAAAACCTAATCTGAGTCAAATAATGGAAACACAGAGGAGTTTGGCATGCCTGATCCAATGGACCTGCTTAAGCTCCTTGCTTATGTGTGTTATTAAAACACCTGTTGTTTTGGTCACTACAAGTTGTGCCATGAATTATTTACCATGCTTGTTTCTGGTGTATCTATTAGTATTAGTTTCTGGTGTATCTATTAATCTATCTATTATTTTTCCTTTTCAAAATACTTTTGCTTTTTCATTTTTGCCCTCTATTGCATGTTCTCAAAGCAGTAGTGTCTTCAGGAGAAGACTGCACTGGCCTGTAGTGGCACAGTTTTAAGCCTGCCACTCTCATTAGACAGGATCAGCATACTCAATGACTTACTAATGTAAATATATGGAAAACTATAATTAGGAGGGCAGGAGGAATAGAAATTGCTTGGCCAGAATGAAAGCATCAGAGCTGATGGACAAGATAGTGAAACAACCTACTGAAATCAGATCAGCATTTTTTATGAAGATGCAAAAACACAGTTAGTGTACCTAAGCTTGACTCTTTTTTTGTTCTCCAGTATTGATAATAAACTGGACCTCTCTCACTTCTACCCTTGCCTCAAGTCCATGCTGCTCCATACTGTTAGGGACAACAGACTCACACCCTTCACACTGAAGTGTTGTGCTATAGACTTCTTCAGACATTGCAAGGACCAAAACATCCACTACCACGGTTTAGTGGATAAAATAAACTTTTTAGGCCACTCTAGAAGCTACAGAATAATACTATTTTTTTAAAATAATAGAAATATTGTTTGGGATCTCTCTGGTGCCTATGTGTGGGTATAAAGTCTGGTTTCATAACAGAAGCTGAAGGCTTCTCTGTTCACAGTTCAGACCCAAGTGGGAAGTTGACATGTGAGGTAATTTAGTAGTCTAGATCCTGACCTGATGATGTATACCTCAAAAGCCACGAGGTTCATCTCCACACTGGCTCCAGACACTCACATTCCTGACAGAGAGAGGCTAGTGCATAACTGTAATACTATCCATGGTGACAGTCAGGTGATGGGGCTGTGGCTGGGATTGCTCAGGTCTTTATATTACTCTTGATTTATGGTCACCTTCTGGAGGTGAAAACAGAGCACTTGAGCCAGGCATCCAGCTAGACCATTGGGATGTAAAGGGGTGCGGGAAATACATTAAGTCGTTCCTGGTTTGTTTGGGGTGGAAGGTGTTAAACAAGGGCATTTCCTTCTTTGGGAAATGGGTACTTGCAATAGAAAGTTATTTTTAGTCACTCTGTGCTCCAGGAGTTGATACACAGAGCCTTGACCTGTCTGCTGATAACACATTACCTCATTTGCAGCTTCACTGTTGACGTGTGCTCCACTATGTCCTTGCTTGAACCTGGCAGGCACCGTGTGGTACAGTTGTCATGGCATTGTCTGAAGGATTACGCTGCAGCAAGGAGGTTGCTACCTTTCAAACTGATGCAGAAACCCCAAATGAATTCTCAGTAGCAACATATCTTAACAGGAATGCTTGAGGGACAGGCTGACATCTGTGTTATACCAGGAATATCTGCAACGGTACCATTTTAAGTGAGTACAGTAACAGTTAATGCCACTGCTCAGACCTGAGCCCACTGTGTAACACCATTTCTGAGACCCTGAGCCAAAACTCAACCAGTATGACTCTGCTGAAATCAGGGGAGCCACCCTGACCCACAGCAGTGCAACAACTCTCCTCTCCACTATTTTTTGCAAAATTACCAGATATTTTTGGGCAAAGCTAACAGGGCTTCCTCGGCAAGTGTCAAGTCTCCTTATAAAGCTTGTCACAAACAGTGAGTGGCTACCCTACAGATTCCCTTCCTCTCTGCCAGGTTTCACTGCTGCCAGCACAATGCCACATCCATCTGGACAGGCAGACAAGTCACACTCCCTTTGGAGGCAGCCCGGCTGCCTTTCCACGAATTGGCGCAGGGCTGGCGTGGCGGCGTGCCGATGGACTGGACGCCTTCCGCCGGGAGTGCGCGCGTCACCTCTGCGGCACGCTCGACAGCCCTTGGCCTGGGGCCCGTGGCCTGCAATCCTCAGCCAGTGCTCACACTGGGTTTGTCACCCGGCTGACAGTGCAGTGACCTTACTCCAGGACACAGATTTGGTTCCGCGTGCCGCAGGAAAGATATCGTATTAGCCATTTGATCATTTTGAATGGGGTGTTCACAGCGCATCTTAGGAACTAACTAAATGGGTAAATTCATCCTCCTGTATTTTTGCCACACCAGAGACCTTTTTCTCATCGTGTCCACCACTGTTACCACTTGGTCACACCACACTAGCTCTTAGAAGGAAAGAAGAACAACAATTGTCATTCACAGAAAGCTAAAGTTCACAATTTTGTTAGATTGCTTTTAAAAGAAAACAGAAAATCCTATTTCTTATCTCATTTCTATAAACTCTTTTTCACCTCTCACTTGCTCTGTTAACTTTCTGCAAGTTGAAAAATATCACTGCTTTATTTCAAAACATGCTTTTGTAAGCTTTTTCTTCCACTATTCAGAACCTCTTTTTTCATATCTAGCCTTCTCCATAGCACATTCTCAGTCATCCCTTCTTGCCCTCCTTTAGGATCCTTCCTTTGATCTCACTGCTGTTTTTCCCAAAGGCCAGACATCTGAATAATCTAAAGAAAAGTCTGCATCTGTATCTGGATATATACAGCACTCTCCTTACTCAGTTCTTGACAGCTGCATGTTCCCAAAGCACCTGCACATTTTCTGCCTGTGTGACTACCGTGCTTCCCTTCACATCCTTCAAATTTCTGTCTTCAGTTCCTGCAACCAAACTTTGCAACTATCTTCAACTGTTTCCAAAACAGTTCCCTTCCCAAATTAAAAATTAGGAAGGAACTTCTTCTACCACATTCCTAGCTTTCTGTCCCTTTTCATTCCGAGGCTCTCCAGCCTTTCCCATGTGTGTCACTTTACTGTGTGTGAAATGTTCTCTGGGAAGACTTGTTGACTGGAACAAAATTCCTGCCCTGCAGTTGCATGACTTAGCATGCATTAAAACAACACAGAATTTTTCTAAACTGTACCACCTGTCTGCCCTACCCCCTTCTGAAGCATTGCTCTGGGCTTTATTTTTAATTTACCTTCCCCAAAACATTACTTATCAAGCTTCTCTCCATAGAAGACAAGAAAGCTGTAAATCCAAAGCACTGTCCTCTAGCCAGTCCAATTACAGTAAATCTGTTGCTTCGAAAAGGCCTGCTCAGTTTTACTTCTGACCTTCTCACCTCTCTCTGTGATCCCAAACAAGGAGTGTCTTCCATGAACCTGTTCCACTTGCCTCCCAAGGATCTCCTTGCATAACTCCCACTGGGGATTGCAAGCTCCAGGACTTGACTACTGTCCAGACTTTTTTAAAATTACCCTTTTCTGTTGCCTCCTTGCTACTTCTAATTCTTACAGATAGTGTTCCCTAATGTCCTCTGACTTGTGGTTAAGGTTCTGTGTCTGACAGCTTTCTGCTGTTTGGTTTGAACATATTTCCCTTATCCATGAATACCAGCAACTATTCTGCTCACTACCACAAGCTATTGCAGTCATATATCCCTCCTGTGACTAGAAAAATATATATTAAACTTGTTTCCCAGCACAGGGAATACTGTGGGATGACACTGTGCATATGCACGTCCATCCCCCACAAAGGAAGTCTGATTCAAGTTCTAGTAACTTGAATCAGTCTGCTTCCAGCCATATATGATAGATTTAGTGCTCCAGCTGTTGGGAAGATCAGAAGCTGAGAAAAGGAAAAAGACCCTGTAAATATCCCAGTGAGGGAACAACAAATGCATAACTTCACATGTTATTAAACACCAGAGAACTGTCATGGGAGAGAGCCCTTAAACATGTTCCAGCCACAGGAAAAGCTTCCTGTGAAGCAGGAGAGTTTCACTGCTGAAACTCTCAGTCACCCAAGAAAAGCAAACCCAGGGTAATCTTAGTCTTCCTGAGGACTGGTGCTCCTGAAACTACCTGCTTGGAAAGCATGTCGTGGGTCCCAAATCAGGAATAGTTCCCACTCCAGCCAGAATAATTAGATTTGCATTTCAGCTCAGGAGTACCAAATATTAGTTCACAGCATGTGTTCTTCATGCTCAGAATACAAGTAACAGTAACAGTACTGAAACCCCTGGAAAAGACCTTACCTCTTAGGTTTGCACTTGGTTCTGAAAAGCTCTGTAAGTAACTCAGGATAATGACAGGTATGTACTGATGCTGGAGGAATCATCAGCCTCTTGGGGTTACTGATCCTCATGTTATAGCACTTCTACTTCTTCAGCAATGAGGTTTCTGTATATCCTGCTCACTGCAAAATGATCTATTTCAATAGGATAGAGGTACAGCTTTCCAGGATCCTAACAGAAGTGTTTATTCAGAGGAAACTTCAAGACAAAATGGGAGGTTTTGAGGAAGTCTCAGACTGCATAGTATTCATACTAAAATAACTACCATAAAAGACAAGAAAAAATTCTTTTACATGGTACAAAAGTGATTTAGAATAACCTATGCAAGGCTACAGGGAAGAAAGAAAGCATATGGCTGAAAACACTCAGGAGTTTTCTGGCTTGCACACAGTGTCATGTTCACTAATATAGTTATTCACATTTCTATATATAGCTCTGTGTATCCCCAGGAATGTCAAGGTGTTCTGGATAGTTTACATAAATAAAAATCTGACATGTAAAGATCACTCTTTTCAGTTCCTGCCCTTTCTTTACTCTGAACAAAAATGTAGTTAACTATTTCAGAGGAAGACAGATTTTTGTGCCTGTAACTCAGGATACTTCATCTTTCTGTGTTGAGGGTTTGGAGCTAACATAAAGGGAAGGTGGATTTACACGTGGAAATATGAATCATACTTCCTGTAGCATTTGGCTTTTCCTTGTAACTAAGCTTATTTACCTGCTTAGCAAGGGAGGTCCAGTATCAAGGTGAAATTGCTACTGCACTTTTTTTGTTTGTTTTATTTTCATAACACTTTGACCTCAGCTTCACAAGGCTGATTCTGGTAACTGTCCACATATTGCCAGGATCTTGTGGAGGTCAGGAGCAGTTCCACAAACTACATATAGAGCTGCTAACTGAATGGCACAGGCTGGTGTTATGGAGAGTGGGCTACCAGCAGTCCACAGCAGAGCTCAGGTATCCTGTGGGACCATTGTGTTCACAAGCATCTGACCTGTGCATTCTGTGGTCTGCATACAAACCACATACCTGCATACCTGACTTCAGGTCAAACAGGCCCTAAGGACCAGCAGCATTCAGATGTTTGGAGAGTCAGACTGGTACTTCTGTAATTCCATAGAGTTTCTATTTATGTTTGTAAACCCCCACGACAAGTCCATCTGCATGTCCATGTGCTTAAACACCACTGCACATTCTGGCCCATCTTTTGCTCCTTTCTTCAGTCTTGCACTCAAGTTTTGCTGAGTGCCACGCTGCCATCCCTTTGTGGCCTGAGCAGGAATAACCATGGCTTCCCCTCCGTGTCCCTGTGCACTGTGGGCACTCAGCCAGCAGTCTGGCTGTGCGTGGAGAGCTGCTTCCTCAGCAGCTGGCTCACACCCAGCGAGGAGCCTGCCTCCAAAGCACGTGGATGCACATGCAGCTTTTTCCAGCACAGCAAAGCTGTCCCTCTCCAAGTCTTGCGATCAAGGTCTCAGAAGGAGCCAGCTCGTTTCTCCCTTAGGAGTTTGTCCATTCTGCTGACAGGAAAACTCTTATGTGCTTGAAAGTTTCACAGCAATTATTCCCAAGTTTAGACAACAATGCACAGACATGCAGTGGAGCAGCAGTGAAAGCAGTTCTCAGTGTTTTGTGTACACACAGAGCTGATGTTAGTCACGCACAGCAGTCAGATAAAAATCCAGCCTGTTGCTTTATGATCTCTGATCACTGTGGAAATCATTCTGTTGCCTGCTTTGCAGCAGTCACCTCACCACTCACCTTCTCCTGCTGCATTTGCTGGTTTTCCCCATTACACAACCCACTCAGCTATTTTTCCTGAATTAAAGTTACTCCCATTCCTTGCATGTTTCCATGATTACTCTTTGATTATCTATGATGTAATTAAGAGCTCTGCCCATTTGGCATGGTGTATGCTTTCTGGAGTAATGCAGCACTCTGTGCTCCTATTTGGTGCCTTCTGGTTTCCAAGCAAGGCCATGGGGGCACATACGTTCAGCTGAGCAGGAGAACCCAAAGGGTTTCTCACTGAGACCTAACCTTCTTGGCTTCATGGAAAATCTGTTTGTTCTCCTTGCAAATACCCCAAATACTTCTGGAATAACAGAAACAGAATTCTTCAGCTTAAGCATATGTCCTTCTTTTTCACTATAATTAAGTATTGCCTGGAGTGACTCACCTTTTCCTGTACACCCCCTCTTGACAACTTCCTCCTGGACTGTACCCTCCCAGTAATGCTGGCAGCTGTTGGAGTGTGAGAGAAGGAAGGGACAACCACCCTTGGTATTTTCTTCAGACAAAACTGTTCCTGAAGTGTTCTTTCTTTGGTGTGTTCATTATTGTTGTCCATAAAATAATGAAAGGAAAAATGTGCCTATGTTAGCCTGTCAAGGGAAGGAAGCAGGGCAAGAGGCTTGTTTTTAATTAGTCATTTTGTGAACATTTTGCAAGGACAGAGTCTGCTGCCAAACAGCATCTCAATTAGTACGTCCCTGTGGGCAGACCTTGCTTGGATTGATCTGTGACTTACAAAGGTGACAGAGAGAAGATGCAGAAAGGATTCGTTTGCTTTTTTATTACCTCCCTCTTTTTTGTGTTGCCAGGAGAGGAGACTGGTACAGTGGGTGGTGTCTAACTGGGAGCAGTGACCCACTTCAGTAAACCTGGCTTGGCTCCTGTGGGATTGGAGTGAGTGCAGAAGAGCAGGCTGGGACCACACTAGGCACAGAGCAAGAAGCTTTCTAGTGCTTTGTTAGGGAAGGGAGGTAAAACATGAAGATGTAAGGCAAGGATGAGGAAGGATTTGAGAAATAAAAGTACATTGAGCAAAGACACTCAAACCCAGAGAGCAGGTTTTGTCTATAGTTGGTAATTCTTTGCAAAGCATTTATCAAGTTCTTCAAACTTGGAGAGGATTTTGGGGAGGGCTGGAGAAGAATTGAAGGAAAGGAATACTTTTTTCTTCAGAAAAAGTTAATGAAGAGTAATTTTTTCCTACTGAAAACGGGGTGTGCATCCAGGCTTAAAAAACCCATGATATTTCCAGAGAGATATTTTGAAGGTTTTGGTGTTTTTGTCACACAGCAGAACAGTGTTTTGCATCACTGAAACTCCCTGAGGAGTGCAGTAGCATTTCTCAGCATGTTAATTGTCACATAGTGCAGCGGGTAGCTTCTGCTCAGGAGAGGGGGGTGGCAGTGAAGAGATTAAAATGATGATTCAATCAGGAGACTCTCAGAAATCTGCCTAGTGACAATTTTTTTTAAAAAAACCTCAGGCTCTGTGGCATAGTTACAAAGGAGAAGTCTTAATTAAAATTAGCAGGCAGATGAAGCATTTGAATGGGCATCTTTCAATTCTTTTTCCCTTTCAGCTCACAGTAAACTCTCTTCTCCTTTTCTGTCTTTTTTCACAACAGCTTAAGTTTGCTTGAACAGTTTTGCTTGTCCATTTTCTTTCCATCACAAAAAAAAAATCCTTTAAATTGTATTCTCTCTAGAGTGCCATGCAAATAACTTGCATTTCTATGATTCCTTTCAGCCCAGAACAATTTAGTCAGTTCTGCTTATCAGCCTGTGAGTTATTCTGTATATCACTCACTATCCGGTTGTAGTTTGTGAAACAGGCAGAGAAATTAACTTAGAGTCTGCATCACCATTATATGCTGGCTGTCCATAAAACAGAAGTTACACATGGTTTATTTGCAAGTTTATCAGATCAGAACAGAAATGTTCAACTCTGACTCCAGCTGCTTCTGTTTCTGACACCTGTTGACAGTTTGGGGTAAAATTTTATGCACTAGGACAGACAAGCAGAAACTCCAACTGTGGAGATTCTAAAGCTAACATGAGCCCTTGAGCTTTTGTAGATATATACACATACACATGCATATATATATATATATATATATATATATATA